>CM076575.1:79925914-80208827 GCA_034641835.2 Pinus albicaulis
CAAAGGATTTTTGGGCTGAAAGTGGTATGGTTGGAAATATGTGTAGAAATTTGCTGAATAATAATTAATTATCCACCGAGACTATCCTGATCACATACAATTCGAATTTATATGCAACACATAATCTCTTCCACTCAGATCATCAAACATGCGGAAATAAAATCAAGCGATAACACATCAAATCATCATACACATTAACACAGTATGTATGGGGAAAGTTTATAGCTGAAAACCCCGCAGCTATTGTGTATATTATAATGGAGAAATCAAGTAACAAACTCAGTACAATACTCCTCACAAGTACTCAGTACTTTCTCATACAGTTACTCACAATCTAGCTCAGTTTTGAACAGGTTACTGGTTCAAAACTCACCACTAATTGCCTTGCCTCTATTGCGCAATCCAGGCCTGTCTATATAGAGATCCAAGGTTTGAATCTCCTTGGCTTGACTGCGTAATTGTCATGGACAAATCCTCCAAGTGTGGTGCAAAACTCATGCACAACTGATGTCGCCACTGATAGCTAACTCCACCCTTTCATCTACCTCTTTCACTGGTCTCCACTGAACTGATCATGCACTGTAGTGAACTGATGTGTTCTTGAGTTGAATAATGAGTTACTAATTAATGAATTAAATAATATTTAATTCACTCCACTCATAACCAATTGATTAGCTAGTTAAACTAATCTCAATCAGTTCAACTAAAATAAACAGAACACAACTCCACTAGCTGTCTCATTAACTCCTCCAAACTTCTGCCACTGAAGTCCAACTGAAGTCAACCATGCATGATGCCATCAAACCCTTGGGAACCACGTGATTCCTCTGTCAGATGCATGAGCCACTTCTGTAGCTCGAACCGAAGTGCTCCAAGAGAGTAAACTGCTGTTTATAGTCTAAATATTATTAAGGGTAAATAATATTTGACTTCCCTGTTTTAAGGAGAGGCAGTCTAAAAATAGACTTTGACCTCTTTGACCTCAAAAATATAGTCTCATATATTTTTACCAACATGACACATACTTCAAGAATCTCAAACTGGAATCCCCGAACCATGCTCCATATGTCTAAAAATAGACATAGTCTAAAAATAGATTTTGCGCCAGAATTTGCCTGCCGGCCCACTTAGTGAAGGCGACTTCATTTCACTAAGCTCCATCATCTTGCTGCATTTTCAACACTCCCTCTCAGCAAGATATGGATTATCTGCAACCCCTATCCTGCCTCTGTGGAATTCGAACTTGCTCTTGGTGAGCGCCTTCGTCAGGATGTCGGCATCCCGATCCTCCGTGGGAACATATGAAAGCATCATGATTCTCCGCTGAACACAATCTCTGATATGATGGTACCTGATGTCGATGTGTTTGGATCTATCATGAAATACTGGATTAGCCAAGAGTTTAATGCAACTCTGGTTATCACAATAAATCACTGTAGGCTCCAAATGCAACTCGAACAATCCAACGAGGATCTTCCTCATCCAAATAGCCTCGCATGCAGCCAAGCTTGCTGCCATGTACTCGGCCTCTGCTGAACTGAGTGCCACGGATCTTTGCTTCCTGCTGTACCAGGAAACTGCTGTCGACCCAATGCTGAAAACTCCTCTAGATGTGCTCTTCCGGTCCGTTGGACTCCCTGCCCAATCTGCATCAGTGAAGCCAGAAAGCTTCGCTCCATCCTCCTGTCTGTACCATAGACCATATCCCGATGTGCCTCTAATATAGTGCAATACATGCTTGCCCGCCTTCCAAAAGAGCTTGGTAGGCTTAACCATAGCTTGCGAAAGCTGGTTAACTGCATAGCATATATTGGGTCGTGTATTGACCAGATACATAAGCGACCCCACCAACTGCCGATAGACAGTGGCATCCACTACCTCCGCTGAAGTAGCATCCTCCTTCCTCCAACCACTAGGAAGAGGAGTGTCAACAGGCTTGCAGCCTTGCATGTTGAACCTCTCCAGAATCTCCCGGGCATACTTGCCCTGAGAAACAAACAGTCCTCCGTTGCGCTGCCAAATCTCCAATCCCAGGAAATACTGAAGGATGCCCAAGTCCTTCATCTCAAACTCTCGTGCAAGATCCTCCTTGCATGAAAGTATCAACTGCTCATCGCCAGTCAAAATCAGATCATCTACATACAGTACGATGATCAACAGCTTCCCCTCCACCACAATCTGGTACAGGTTTGGATCTACCTCACTCTTGGAGAATCCAAGCCCGGTGAAGTAGCTGTCTATCCGAGTGTACCAAGCACGAAGTGCTTGCTTCAGCCCGTACAGTGCTCTCTTGAGTCGGCACACATGCGACTCACTGCTGAAGATCTCAAAACCTTCAGGCTGCTCTATGTACACCTCCTCCTCAATGACTCCATTGAGGAACGCAGTCTTCACATCCATCCGATGAATGTGCCACCCCATCTGCGCTGAGAGAGCAAGGATCGTCCGTATGGAAGAGTACCTTGCGACAGGTGCAAAAGTCTCCTCATAGTCAATCCCCTCGATCTGTGAGAAGCCACGGGCGACAAATCTCGCCTTGTACTTCTCCACACTCCCGTCAGCCGCCTGCTTCACTTTGTAGATCCATTGCGAACCCACCACTGATTTTCCCACCGGTCTTGGGACAATCTCCCATGCACTGTTCCTGACGATCGAATCATATTCTTCGATCATGGCATCAACCCATGCGGGTTCCTCCACAGCTTCCTCAAAAGAGGATGGCTCCGTCACAACACATTGACTCACAAGAGCCATGTATCCAATGTACCGATCCGGTGACTGCCTCTGTCTGCGCTGTGCTGTAGGTGGTCCTACAACCTTCTCTGCATCTCGAGCCAGTCGCTCAGCTTCTGTAGTGCGCATGCGCCCTCTGATGGTTGGCGCTACATGGGTGGTTTCTTCCACCTCCTGAACTTCCTCTTGTGGCTGATCCACATCCGGAAGCTCCTCCTTGGGAACTAACAGCTCCTCATCTGCATGCAAGTGTAGCTCCCTCTCAAGCGAACACTGCATGGCTTTCTCCTCCTGAAATTTTATATCCCGTCGCACAACAGTCTTTCGACTGTCTGAAAAATATACCTGGTAGTTGTGAGGTGTATCAGTGTACCCCACAAATATTCCAACCTCAGCAGTTGGATCCAGCTTCCTTCTCGCATCCTTCGTCACATGCATGTAGACAGGAGAACCAAAAATCCCCAAATGGGAAATAACAGGCCTCTTGCCAGAATAAGCCTCCTCTGGTGTACTCATGCCAAGAACCTTGTGAGGACAACGGTTCTGCACATACACTGCTGTATTGCATGCCTCAGCCCACAAGTGAAGGGGTAGGCCCCGATCATGCAACATCGCTCGTGCAGCACCCACGATCGTTCTGTTCTTCCGCTCAGCCACCCCGTTCTGCTGTGGGTTATGGGGTGCGATGAGCTCTCTCCGAATCCCTTCTGCGCTGCAGAACTCCTTGAATTCAGCCGAGATGAATTCACCACCGTTATCACACCTTAGAGCAATCACCTTCTTCCCCGACTCCTTCTCGACCAGTGCTTTAAACTCACAGAACTTCGCGAATGTATCGCTCTTCTTCTGCATGAAGAAGATCCAGCACTTTCGGGAGAAATCATCAACAAAGCTCACATAATACCTGTGCTTTGCTGTCGAAGCAACTGAGAAAGGACCACACACGTCTGTGTGAACTCTCTCAAGGATCGTCGTGGCACGATTATCCTTCTCGTGAAAGGTGGCTTTCACATACTTCCCTAAAGTACACCCCTTGCACTGATCTGACTGCGCAAGGGTGCCCTTAGGAAGCCCAGTAGAAATCTGCTGCAGAATCTTCAAAGCTCCATGGTGAAGGTGGCCCAATTTCCTGTGCCACAGTTCGCCCTCATCATCCCGGCTCACCACTTCTCCCGCCTTGCATGCCATAGCTGCGCAGCCATCTACCTGCAACTGATAAAGGTTCTTGGTTCAAACCCCTATCTTCCGGGTCTCTCCAGTAGTCTTACTGCGCAGGAAGGCTTTTCCTTCGCTGAAGACCACATCATACCCTTTATCCTCCAACATCGCCATAGAAATCAGGTTCTTCTTCAATCCAGGTACATGCATGACATCCTTCAAGACAAAGGGTTTACCAGACTCCCTCTGAAAGGATATGGTACCGATACCAGTCGCACTGTATCTACCATCATCGCCCATCTCGATTTGCACACCCAAATCTTTGTCCTCCAGATCTGAGAACAACTCCCGATCTCTCGTCATATGAAATGACACACCGCTGTCCAAGAACCACACCGATCCCAGCACACTTGAAACCAAGCATGCAATCAGTGAAAATTCAAGCTTGAACTATGAAGCCAAAGCTTCTCCATTTGCAGATCTTCCCGCTTGCTTGTTATTCTTCTTCTTTGGACAATTGGTAGCATAATGTCCGTGATCATGGCAGTGAAAACACTTCACTTTCGCCATATCCTGCTTCTTGCCCTTTGCACTAGAATGAGAGGTTTTCTTACCCTTCCCTTTCTTTTCTTTGGCCACCAAAGCGCAGTTTTCTTCATCAGCTCCCTTTGATGAAGATCCATCTCGAGTAGTCCTCCTTATCTCCTCCTGCATGAGATCCGCCCAAAGGCGCTCCCATCCCGGCAGCTTCTCCCGACCATTGACACTATCTTGATATGAGTGCCAAGCCTTCGAAAGACCAAGGAGAGCCAGTCGACCATGTCCTCGTCTTCGACAGTCACCCCCACACTTCCCAGCTCATCTCTGCATTGAGTGAACTTCGTGAGGTATTTGGCGATACTGTCGCCTTTCTCCATCTTGATGTTCTTGAGCTTATCTTTGAGCGCCAACTTCCTTTGGTCACTCTTACTCTGGAATAGATCCGTCAAAGCTTTCCACATTAAATATGGAGAAGCCTTTCCATGCAGGCTGGATACAATATGATCCTTGACGCCCTCCAACAAGATCCTTCGACATTTCGCCATCTTCTTTTGCCATGCTTCGACTTCAGCAGGATCAGTGGGCTTTTGGACATCCGTATCTACGAACTCCTTCATACCATTATCTTCTAATACTACCTCCATGCGATCCTTCCATGCAACATAATTCGAACTGCCTTCAAGAGCATATTCGAGTCGCAAACCGTTGAAAGACATTTTCAACACTCGCACCAAGAAAACAAAACTGCTGCAAAATTTCGAATTCCACCTCAAAGCTCAGCCGCTCTAGATCTGTGAGAACAAATTATTTCTAGCACAGAGATTGACTGCAAGGGGCATTTACCATACCTTTCACTTTCCGAAGAAAGATGAATCCGGAGGCTACCTGGCCCGCATGCAGACTCTGTCTACCGAAATAAGTTTGTAATCACTGTGATGATCAATCTTTGCTTCAATAGCTCCGATACCATGTAGAAATTTGCTGAATAATGATTAATTATCCATCGAGACTATCCTGATCACATACAATTCGAATTTATATGCAACACATAATCTCTTCCACTCAGATCAACTCAGATCATCAAACATGCGGAAATAAAATCAAGCAATAACACATCAAATCATCATACACATTAACACAGTATGTATGGGGAAAGCTTATAGCTGAAAACCCCGCAGCTATTGTGTATATTATAATGGAGAAATCATGTAACAAACTCAATACAATACTCCTCACAAGTACTCAGTACTATCTCATGAAGTTACACACAATCTAGCTCAGTTTTGAACAGGTTATTGGTTCAAAACTCACCGCCAATTGCCTTGCCTCTATTGCGCAATCTAGGCCTGTCTATATAGAGATCCAAGGTTCGAATCTCCTTGGCTTGACAGCGCAATCATCATGGGAAATTCCTCCAAGTGTGGTGCAAATCTCATGCACAACTGATGTCGCCACCGATAGCTAACTCCACCCTTTCATCTACCTCTTTCACTGGTCTCCACTGAACTGTCCATGCACTGTAGTGAACTGATGTGTTCTTGAGTTGAATAATGAGTTACTAATTAATGAATTAAATAATATTTAACTCACTCCACTCATTACTAGTTGATTAGCTAGTTAAACTAATCTCAACTAGTTCAACTAAGTTAAACCGAACACAACTCCACCAACTGTCTCATCAACTCCACCAAACTTCCGCCACTGAAGTCCTAACTGAAGTCAACCATGCATGAGCTCACCAAACCCCTAGGAATAGCGTAATTCCTCTGTCAGATGCATGAGCCACTTCCAAGGCTCGAACCGAAGTGCTCCAAGAGAGTAAACTGAAGTTTATAGTCCAAATATTATTAAGGGTAAATAATATTTGACTTCCCTATTTTAAGGAGAGGCAGTCTAAAAATAGACTTCGACCTATAGGTCCAAAAAATAGAGTCCCATCTATTTTTACCAACATGACCAATGCTCCAAGAATCTCATACTGCAATCCCCGGATCATGCTCCATATGTCTAAAAATAGACATAGTCTAAAAATAGATTTTGCGCCAGAATTTGCCTGCGGGCCCACTTAGTGAAGGCGACTTCATTTCACTAAGCTCCATCATCTTGCTGCATTTTCAACACACTCTTCTAACGATCAAGACGTCGGTCTTCCGACGAAAATGTCAAAATATTAAAAAAAATAACGTCGCTCTTCCGACGATAAAGGCGTCGGTCTTCCGACAAAAATGTCAAAATACTAAAAAGTTGGGGGATCTCAGGAATTAAGAGCCCAGGATAGGCATTTTTCAAGACTCGCTAGTTTTAAACAAGCTAGAGGTTGTAAGGCTACTATTACTGAAAAGAAATACTTGGTCCAACACTTGGACTGCATGGTCACTATTTCTCACAACAATGGCATTGTTAAAATAGGAAGAATGACAACATCTGGCTAGAAATCTCCCACAGAACATAATGGTAAAGAGGAAGAGAAATCAAAGGTTGCAAGCTACTAGTGTGAGAAACTATTTACTTCACCCAACAGGGCCATTCAATGCCTAAAATCATAATATTTTAACTCCAGTGATAAACATTGACTCATCAATTTACACCAACTGTACCATCTTCTGTACCATCCAAATGGCAATTGGATACAAAGAAATATACAACTTTCTCTGTTCTGAATGCTTTTCATTGTCATGCATGACATAATAAGAATCTCTAAACAAATTAACCTCTTTACCAGGAAGATATCCAACCGTTATTAAAGTCATGTAAGTCTTATTCAATAACATTAAGTATGTCATTGATCATTCTTTAGCCCAAAGCTTAGAATAGAGTGAATTTGGAAGCACCTCTACCGATCAAGACATGACATAAAAATGCCTTCAACAGAGGCCTCTAGAATTAATAGTAGCATTCTCCTATATGCTCCGAAAATAGAGATACCCTCAAAGGTACGATGCAGCAGCACTCTACCAACGGTCAACTTAATTTACAACAGAATAACGCAACAGAACTCTACCAGCAATCAACTTAGTTTCCAAAAGAACATTGATAAATCATAAGACTGAAGTAATACATTGTACAACCCGAACGCTCCATTCCCCTCCAAATTTCTATATGTAGTACATAACATTCAATCTTGGTTAAAAATATTTATAAAAAAAAATCCGCCAAATGTGCTAGTTTTAAGTAATATTTTGCATATACAAATAAGTAATATTAATGTCGCTCTTCGTCTCAACTTGTATAAGCCTCAAGTTGTCACCACTTCAAGTTTTACTGTTGATTTTTCATGCCTCCAATATCATCGAGCCCTCCACATTTTAATCTTTAATCCTCCACAAATTTGTCTTACCTGAGCTTCAAATAAACACTGGTATAAACTTCTACAGATGTGTTATATCTGAACTCCAAGGAAGCACTAATTTACCCTTAAAATATACTCCACATATGTGTTATCACCACTCTACTTCCACAAAGGTAAGTCTAAGGTGTTATTGGGCTCAATTCCACAGGACCGAGCTTTACAAGCTAGATTGGTATACGTCACTGAGTCTTATCATAGTCTTGTAACTTAACACTGAGCTCATAAATAAAAATAGGTGACTTAGCTAATTCGAAAGTTCTCTCCAAGCATCAGTAAATATGAGATAATTTGAGATTTTAATAAATGTTCACCACATAAAATATGTCAAAATCCTGTAGCTATATCCCTGGCTTGAGACTGCAATGAAGAGGTCCAAAGTATGGCGGCTTCAATAAAACCAAGCCTCAATATAGGGTTGCAGTAGGTCCGAGGGTTTAACTGATTCAAGTCTTAATAAAAGGCTACAACACAGAACCGAGCTCTTATGGTATATCTCTGTCCTCCAATAATGATGAACATTAAATTCTCTTGAGCATGGTAATAGAACTAAATTTGTTTACAATAGTCCATAATATATCCATTCATTTCTAGAAATTTTGCAAGAAGAATATCAAAATTTTCCATTCTGATGTCACAGATGCCATAAATACGAACATTTGGCCAAAGAATGTCCTCTGGGCCACCGCCATAGAAGAAACCCCTTCAAATTTGTCATAAAGCCGACTGTTTATCCTGCTCCGGACCCTGGCACGAATGCCCCACATGAACCTATGGAGGAGGATTCAGAGACTGAGTTGGAGATTGTAACATCAAGCGCCCCCATGCAGCAGGCTGATCCCGACTCGATCCCTGAGAACGCACCTGTGGTGACCGCCTCTCCGGCTCCTTCTGCAGCTGGGACAGCAGGGGCTTCACAGGCGGGTATGCCTTTCTCTTTCCCCTCCTCCCTTTTTTTTCTGATTCAACTTCTGTCTCTGTTGTTTCTGAGCCTGGTCCTTCCAGGCAGCTTCAGATGGAGTTATCCTTCTTAAACATTAACTCCACTCCTGTTGATTGCCTGGTTGTTTCGGTGCCTCAGCCCTCGGATTTCCCTCCTCCCCTCCCGGTTGAACACCCGGTCCCCTGTTGTCCTCTAGAGCCTTCTCCCTCCTCTGTTGTTCCCTCCTACAACCTGAGATCTCTGGAAAATCGCCCTGGGAAAGACATAGCTCCTGGTGGTTTAGAGCAGGACTCGGTGCCGATTGGGCCCAGAAAATCGAGAGGTAGAAAATCAAACCTTTCAAAGGAACAGCATAAGGCAATAATTGATAATGTTGATGGAAAACAAAAATCCCTGACTGGGGTGCTTAGAGCAGCAAAGCCACCCCCTGATATTTTGAAATGATTCTTCTTTCGTACAACTGTAGGGGGTTAGCTAGTCAACCTAAAAAACTAGCTTTGAGGGATCTGATCAGATCAAACAATCCAGATATTCTTATGCTTCAAGAAACCCTTGGTGAAGGGGAGGAAACCATAGCTCTTCTTTCTAAATTGTTCCCTGGCTGGCTCTTTCAGGCCCTCGATGCAAATGGTCGCTCTGGTGGGGTGGTCACAGGCTATAAAGCAGGAAACCTCAGAGACATCTCTGCTTGGGGGTATGAAAACACTCTGGCACTGGAGCTTTACTCTAAGGAGCTCTGTCTACCTCTCCTTCTCCTTAATGTTTATGGGCCCTGTCAGGAGAGGGAGCTGTTCTGGTCATCCTTTTTCCAAAAATCCTTTCTTGCCCACCCTAATCTGATCATTGGAGGGGACCTCAACTTCTCTCTGGGGGTTTCGGAATCCTGGGGAGTCAATGCCTGACCGGATCCCCTAACAGATTTCTTCCTTTCCAATATTGCCTCCTCCCATCTGGTTGATCTCTCGCTCCTGAAATCCAGACCTACTTGGTGAAATAAAAGAGTGGGCGATGACTGGGTCGGGAAAAAACTGGATCGATTTCTTTTGGGCGAAGTTTTATCTGAAAAATTATCTATCTTTCGGCATTGGGTGGGTGAAGGGGGGCTGTCTTACCATTCCCCGATTCTGATGGAGGCAAAAGGAACTCTTAAAAAAACCGGGTCCCCCTTCAAATTCAATTCCTCATGGCTTGCCGATGATTCATTCATAGCTCTCTTTCACTCTACTTGGAGGAGGGATGGGCCAGTTGTTGGGGAGGGGCTGAGTCGAAGTAAGGCTTTTATGAACAACCTAAAACGTTTGAAAGCTGCTACCAATGACTGGGTTAGGCAAAAGTCACTAAAGGAAGATGAGGAGTTGAGGGCTATAAACGCAGAACTTGATCTTCTGGAAGACCCCGAAGGGGGTGGCTATGCCACCTTGGCTTCTCGAGACAGAATTCGGAAGCTTGAAGCATACAGAAGGAAAATTCTCCAGGTAAAGGAGGAATGTTGGCGTTTAAAGAGCAGGGCTATCTGGCTTCAAGCAGGGGACGAAAATACAAAATTCTTCCAGAAATATGCTAAAGGAAGGAAAAATTTAAACACCATTTGGGAAATGCCAAAAGCGAATGGGGAAAGGGCACAGTCTTTTGAAGAGCTCGCCTCTCTTGGGGTTGCCTATTTTAAAGATCTCTCCAGAGCCCCAAAAGAAGCTTCCATTGCTGAATTTATAAGAGTAGCTCAATTCTTCCCAAGCTTTATTGATGAAGAAGGAAATGAATGTCTGATGTCTCCGGTTTCTAAAGATGAAGTGGAAGCTACTCTTAATTCGATGCAAAAAGAGAAAAGTCCTGGACTGTGGAATTCTTCCTCCATTTTTTTGACTCCCTTGGCGATGATCTGACTTCGGTGGTGGAAGAATCCAGGATCTCAGGTTTTGTCTACCAGCCTCTCAGTGCCACCTTCCTGACCCTTATCCCGAAGTCTGATCATCCCACTTCTTTTAACGATTTCCGCCCCATTTCCTTGTGCACCTGCTTATACAAATTCATTGCAAAAATTGTTGCCTCCAGGCTGAAACCGTTCCTCTCCAAAAACATCTCTGTGGAACAATTTGGATTTTTGGATGGCCGACAAATTCTGAGGTTGTTGGTGTAGCTCAAGAAACTCTTCACAGCCTGAAAAAGAGCAGGAAAAAAGGGGCCATAATCAAAATTGATCTCTCCAAGGCCTACGATAGAATCAACTGGATGTATTTAAGGCTTCTTCTAACGCACCTCAGGTTCAGGTAAGACTTTGTAAGATGGATTATGGGGTGTGTTTCCTCGACCTCGATTGCTGTTCTGATCAATGGTGCTGCGTCGGATTTTTTCAATCCTCAAATGGGTTTGCGCCAGGGATGCCCTCTCTCTCCTCTGCTGTTCCTGCTTGTAGCAGAAGGTTTAAGCCTAATGATCAAAGAGGCAAAAAGACAAGGTGAACTGAAAGGGATCGAAGTTGGGCTCAACCTTTGGGTGACTCACCTCCTCTTCATTGATGATATTCTCTTATTTTGTGATGGGAGTCGGGATGATTGTCGCTGCCTGAAAAGAGTTTTAGACCTCTTCTTAAAAGCCACGGGTCTGGTCATAAATGAACATAAATCCTCAATCACTACCGCAGGGCTCTCGACCCTAGAAGTGAACATAGCCAAAGAACTACTCTCTTTTGAAGCAAAGTCCCTACAAGATCTTTTCAAATATCTTGGTTTTTTTCTCAAGCCTGATTCTTACAGGGTGCAAGATTGGTCCTGGCGACTGGAAAAAATTGAGGACAGAATGAAACATTGGAGCTTTAAATGGTTGTCAAGGGCAGGCTGCTTAGTCCGTATTAAATTCGTGGTTTTGGCCATCCCAGTCTACTGGGAAAGTCTCATTTGGGTGCCGAAGTGCATTCTGCTGAAAATTAATAAAATCTGCAGCAGATTCTTATGGGCTGGTCAGAAGAAGGACCATGTCACTCCCTGGGTTGCATGGGACAAAATTGTCAGACCAAAACAATGGGGTGGATGGGGGATTAAGGACTTGTTTCCTTTCTCTCGGTCCTTAGCTGCTAAATTAGCCTGGAGACTGGTTTTTTCGGATAATCTTTGGACTTCTGTAACCAGAAGAAAGTATATCGACCCTATCTCACCATTGGAATGGATCAGAATGCCCAATAAATCTTCAAAAAACTCCTCGGTGGTATGGAAAGCTTTGGTGGAAGCGGTACAGATTATTGAAAAAGGCTTGGCATAGAATGTGGGCGATGGTAGATCAATAAGGCTTGGCAGAGACCCGTGGGTGGGCTATCCGGACTCATTTTCCCTCTCTTGAGATCTGATTGAACATCTAAACAACAGAGGGCTCTTCTCTCTCCATCAAATCGCGGATCCTGTAAATACTTCTATTTGGCGACAGGAGTGGTTTTCTGGGGATGCTCTCGCCCTAGAAGAAATATGGCAAGAGGAATGGAGGGCCTTCCGCACAGGGTTGCTGAAATCACACATTCGTATTACCGATGAGCCAAATGCACTGAGATGGGTGCATTCTCAGACTGGTTTCTACTCTCCAAAGATGGGATATGACTGGCTTATATCTCAAAAGGGGTGGGAGGAACCAAGATGGTGGGCCAAGCCATTGTGGAAATTGAAAGGGCTGGCCAAGACCCGGCTGTTCTTCTGGTGTGTTCTACAAAAGAAAGTTCCCACATGGGATTTTCTCCAAAAAAGAGGGAAAAATGGTCTAGGGTGGTGGTCCTTGTGCAAAGAGAGCGAGGAAACCTCTCAGCATATTTTCCTCTCCTGCTCTTTTTCTAAAAGCCTTTGGAATGAAATGCTAAGATTGACTAACACTCCCCTAAGTTGGGAGGGCGAGGATATTTCTGAGGCGTGGAAAAGCTGGTGGCAGCACGCTCCCAATGATAAAGTTAGATCGTTGCAGTTGTTAGTGGTATGGGGAATTTGGCTTGCCAGAAACCACTTGATCTTCAAAGACACCTCCTTTCGCATTGCCAGATTAGTAGCAGAGGGAGTGGCCATTTATGAAAACATCCCCTCTCCTTCTTCACCACAGAGCATCAGGCCTGTTCAGAAAGAAGAAATAAAGGGCTCCATCCCCTGGGCTTACTTCGATGGGGCCTCAGATACTAACAGGAGATGTGGCGCTGGCTTGGTTATCTACTTTCCCTCGAGGAATATTCTCAAAGCCTCCATTGGACTTGGCACTGGAACAAATAACTTTGTTGAACTAAAAGCTTTACATTTTCTTCTTTGTTGGCTCTCCTGGCGCAATGAGCGTGAGGCTCAGATCTTTGGCGACTCTTTGAACACAATTAAGTGGGCCAATGGCTTGCAACATTGCAGAAATTTTCTTTTAACTCCTTTGCTTAATGAGATCATTCGTCTTAAAATTTGTTTTTCTGAGCTCCAAATTTTTCATATTTTCAGGGAAAGAAACTCAGAAGCAGACAACCTTTCTAAAAAAGGCACTGAGCAGGATTTGGGCGCATGGACAGTAGAAGAAGTGGTTGACGGGGTGGCAAGGCGACTTGCTCCTCCAGCTTTTGCATAACTCTTGTGCTATCTACAACTCTCATTTACTTTCTTGTACTTTCGTTTTACCTTGTTTTTACTGCTGTTAAAACTTCATGTATATGTTAAACCTTAACAAGACTCAGTGTTGTTTTCCTCACAAAGGAGGCCTGAGTTCCTGTCCATTTTTTAGCTCTATACTATCATGCTGCCAGCAAAGTGTCTACTAACTGGCATATTTTGACTTTGTGGTTCTCCCTTTACTCTGTTTCGGCTGTTTTCCTTTTAGGAAGCCGGGAGATGGGAAAACTACAGTTTCTTTGTTGTCCTGAAGAATGGTTTTGACAGGGCTGTTTGGGGGGAATACTTGGAATTTCTACAAATAGTTGATTTGGGTTTCTCTGAAAAAAGGGAAATGAAAATGCTCTGCATATGCTATGTAACCTTCTTGTATCAATAGATGGTTCTATTTTTTCTGCAGAAAAAAAAAAAAAACAAAGTATTATGAAAAGACTTCAAGAAACCAGAACTCAGACTGAATATCCTAAAAATGAAGTTGGAAACGTCGTCTCTCCAAGGTTGTTAATGTTGCAATCCTCTATTCAACATTGATACAAATGTCTAAAACAAGTTAAAAGATGAACCAAATAATAGCATTCAAAGGAAAGACTAGGATGTCACCATTTCTACCTGCTATCCTTGAAAATAAGGAGAGATTACTTACATGCTTTTGTGTTTGCAAGGTGGACTTGAAGACCATGTTCATCCCAGAATGAGCTCAAAATGTACTTTTGTTTTTGGATTCGTGAAATAGAAGGACATTGTTGTCAAAAATAGTGAAATGGAGATCCCATAGAGGGCCTCCACCTTTACAACCCATGGATTTTGAAATGAGAAACTCTCATCCATAAATATGAAGTCCAAAGAATGTGAGGCAGTCGACACCCTTGCTTGACTACTATGTTAATGTATATAATAGACCCCAGAGATGATCATTTGAATCTCATATAGGGTCATAATTATAGAGATTGCCAAGCATAGGAGAGTTATAACATTTGGAAGGATTGAAAAATAGTAAAAAGTGCGGTGATTCCATTTTCAATGACTAAACCTTAAACCTGCAATTTCTTCCTCTCTGCCCATATGGAGATGAATTTGTCTGATCTTCTGACAAAGAGTTTGAACATGGTGTATCCCAGCATGATAGTCTTGCAATTAATTGATTCAGAGGTCAGGATGTATGCAGGAGGCGGAGGAATTGAGTGAACTACCATACTAAGGAGGAGAGCATGAGTATTGAAACTGGGTATTGCTTCTCCAGTGAACACTTGATTACTTACTGTAATGGGTTTTACATATTAAAATTGTATTCATCCTAAGAGAACCCAAAATAATAGAGATTAAATTTTCTAGATCCAAACACCCAATTTCCATAAAATCAAGAGAAAATTGGGTTAAAACAATTTAGCAAATTGATATTTCAAAAACTAATGTCAAGAACAAGAACTGTAAGCTACTTAAACCCTAGCAAGCACTTTTGAATTGGATGTTCATGGCATGTTGTCCGCCCCATCTTAGTTAGATTGGAATTACACCTTGCAATTTGATAAGAGTTTGTATTGCCTGATGAACAAAATGAAACTTTAATTGCAACCAAAAAAAAGGCAATCCTCTTGCAGAGTCCATAAAGGTGGTAGTTCTATATGGCCAGGCTTCACTTGAACAAACATGTCTGCCATTACATTTTTAGTCTACTCTGGCAGGCAGAGCTGAGGCAAGGATGAAATGCATGCTCAAGAGTTCAACTTTCAGGGAAAAAACTTAAGAAATTTAAAGAAATTGCACCTAAAATTCTCAGTAACACCTACCTTCACTGGCAATGGCACTTTTGGTACATATAAACAGTAGTAAAAACGAATAGATGAGAAATAAAGGAAGAAAAACTGGACTCAATGCCTGGCTTGGACCTACAAGATGAGAAATAAAGGCACATTGACAGGCCATCTCACATAAACCTGTCAGGACAATGCAATTTTATGGCAAACAACAGTGTAAGCCACACATCTCAAAATAGAACCCACACAATGCAACATAGCAAGCAAGAATGCTCATCTTGTACAAGGGTAACCCAATAATCACTAGAATGTTATATTGAAATGTAATAAGCTGTGATGGCCTGGAATTGATGAGAACACCCTAACACGTTTATTCCATTTCCCAAGGGTATTGCTTTTTGAAGGAGTTGGACTAACAAAATTCGTTTTTATCAAATGTGCTTGCTCAACTTGTTATCTAGATGCCATAGTTCCAATATTAGTAAAGGAAAAATCCTGCAATATATCTGTATTAAAAAAATGTATATAAGCTTCTAAAATATAGAAGTGGTTGGAATCCAATCTCCTTTAAGGCTAACAATTTGTATTCTCATTCGAAGGGAAAAAATATAATGATATCTTTTGGTGTTCAAGCAGTCACTTAAGATTCTAGAAGTTTGTACTACTAAAGCAAATACATTCTTTCTGCCATAGAGCCTAGGAAAAATTAAAAGATTAACACTACAAGCAAGCCTTTCAAACATTTCTTGGCCTACACAAAATCATTCAAAGTCTTCTGGGTTGTTTTCAGAGGTCAGGATGTACGCAGGAGGCGGAGACACATACACAGAAAAATATTCTGCCAGTACCTTCTTCACTTCAGGAAGCATCAAGCTTATATATGGTAGCATATCCTTTGGCTCTGTTACCAAAGAACACATGTTTCCAACAATTTGGGCTGCTTTCTTTTTAGTATCTGCACTTCTTTCCCTAAGACCGCGGTGGACTGCAGGCACCAACAATGTTAGTGATGGAGCATCAATAGTATTGGAAAACGTTGTCTGCAATGATGGTAATAGATAAAGGAATACAATATGTTGGTAATAAATAAACAACATCAAATCTCACAAAAAAAGGTATAGAAGGCCTGACACGAAACTTAAAAAAATACCTGCAGAAGAATGTCAAGGGAATGCTTTGTGTATTCATTGGGATATGAGATACTCAAGAGTAATGTTGAAACTAGTGTATATATTTCAGGGTTCTTGATTACACTGCCAACCTGTTGATGCAGTTAGCACCAGTCAAATAACAATTATTTGAATAGAATAATAAGCAATAAATATTGAACAAAATAGAGACAATTGGAATTGACACTCAGATACAAGGCATGTTACCTGCTGTAAATCCATCTGAGCAACGGATTGAACCTTTGGGTGTGTGTCTATTAAAACCTGAAATGTCCATGACAAAGAATTAGATTACTGAACCAAAAGAATAAGATAATTAGGTAAAACAAATATTGTGATAGTTTAGAACCCTAAGCAATCTCAAAGTTTACTTCAATATTTCTTCATTGATCCAAACCTTAGTCAGTTTAGGAACAATTTTTGGAAGACATTGTGATAGTTGTTGAGGTGCATAGTAAGCCATTTCTCCCAGTAGCTGAACACATAACTTATGTAACAGAACAATGATCAAATAGTGCAGGTAATACAAGTTCCAGCTAGGGATCAAAACCCAAACCCCTAATTTAGGCGGATTAGCGCCTGTGCGCACACACAAATAATATTATTCATCTAGACAATAAAATGTGCCATATAGTAGGGTTCCAACAAGGGGGAAAAGGCAATGAAGAAAAGTGAAGCTTAGCCAGTGTAACGCCTGCAATGAGTGATAGCAGTGCAACTTCTGTGGTAAGGTCTGATCAGGCTTATAAGCTCCCACAGAGGCCACTGTGCATTTGTTTCATCAGATCGGGTTGGTAATGGGTTCTAGTCCCAATATAACAAATTACAAGCAGACCCATGAGACAAGATATTGAAAAAAAAAGCTAAAACGCCAACCAAAATTCTTGTTGTATTGAAGAATAAGAGTACCTGTTTTTGGATTTGTGGAGTTGAGAGAAATGCAGAGATCCTCACACTGTCCATGGTGCCAAATCCATGAGCACGGCTCGGGACACAAATCTCCCGCATCCTTCCTCCAAACCTGCAATAGTATGGCTACATCCTTCCTCAAAACCGGCGACAGTATGGTCGCATCCTCCCTCCTTCCCTGGACAAACCATGCAACTGGAGGGAAATTAAAACTTTTGATATTTGAAAATTTTTGACATTTTGAAATGAAACACGTGTTTTTTTTTAATGCCACTTAAATTAATTTAAAAATATATATCTTTTAATAATTATAATAAATTTTAAATAACTGAAATATTTTCTAAATAATTAAATGTTTGTTTATTTTGATTGTTTAAATATATTTACAATAAAAAAATAAAACATATTTTTTTGAAGAGCAATTAAAATCATATGAGTAAATAATGGACTGATTTTTGCATATAGTAATCCTTCTACCCTATTAAATCATCATGCTTTATTAAAAGGAGTTTTAAACATTACACTATTAAATTATGTTGTATTTTAAATATTTGGAGTTTTATTCTCTTTTTTTATATATATTTTTTCTTTATAATTTATGTATTATTTTTTCCTTGGATATTTACATGTAATTGAATGCAAATAGTAATTTAGATTTGGTAGCTTCCATTGTAATTATCAATACAATTTTAATTTTTTATCATGTTTCAAGACTCCAGATTAGGTTAGGAAATTGCAATGACAGACAGGGATCACTTAATAGGGCCATTATATGGATTCTATGCACAGTCCTTAGTAATGCCAATTCCTTTGATTTTGTTCTATGAGGAGCCTAGTTACGCTCCTTAAAATTCAGGGACAAAATTCAAATTGATTCTGCTCCATACACTCCAAAAGAGGGGCATCCCTATTGGTAACAGAGCTATAAGCCTGTTTGGTAGTTACACTAAAATTCTTGGGATTTAAACACTGATATGGTTCCAAAGTTGGCTCGTTTTACAGTTCACATAATGGAAATTATGGCAGCTTGTATGTCACAAGCTATGTACCCCATGAACAATGGCATTAACCCTTGCTACAGTTCAGCTTATACCTGAGCTTTGGAATCTAGAAATCAAAATGTGGTTTAAAATTTAAATTATCCTCCTATATGTGATTGACCAAACTACATGTCTAATAGGGAAGCTTTTGTAATCATTCAATCTTTAAAAGACTTGGCATGAGTCAATTTGGGGAATTGAAGATAGTATGAACCCCCCTCTTCTCAAACTGGAGAAAAAATCATGGAGGATCAAGGGCGATGGTAAGACGAGAAAGCTGGACGAGGAAGCCAATGGCGCCGCTCTGCAACTCTCGAAGGACGATCTGCACTCGTTGTTGGAGCCATTGAGCAAAGACGGCCCGACCCGAACACGCTCGGTCGAGCGACCTCACACGACGTGACACGACGTGCCCGAACGAATGATGCCACAAGGGAGAAAACAACAAACAAGCCACCCGAACGTGCACAAGGCACCCGAGAGGTCACAACTTAGCAAAACTGATACGGGCGCCCTCGAATGAATCAGCCCGACCCGAACGTGCTTGGTCGGGCGCCCTCACACGGCGCGACACGACGCACCCAACCGAACGATGCCACAAGAGAGAAAACGGCAAACGGGCCTTCCGAATGTGAACAAGCTGGCACCTGGGCGGTCACAACTTAGAAAAACTGATACGGGCGCCCTCGAATGAAACGGCTCGACCCAAACGCACCTGGTCGGGCGACCTCACACGGTGTGACATGACGACGTGCCCAAAGAATTATGATGCCACAAGGGAGAAAACGACAAACGAGCCACCTGAACGTGCACAAGGCACCCGGGCAGTCACAACTTAGCAAAACTGATACAAGTGCCCTCGAACGAAACGACCCGACCCAAATGTGACCGGTCGGGCAACCTCACACGGCACACCCGATTGAACGATGCCACAAGGGAGAAAATGGAAAACGGGCCGCCTGAACATGCACAAGGCACTCGGGTGGTCACAACTTAGCAAAAATGATACGGGCGCCCTTGAACGAAACGTCCCAACCCGAACGCGCCGGGTCGGGCGACCTCACACGGCGCGACACGGCACGCCCGACCGAATGATGCCACAAGGGAGCAAATGGAAAACGAGTCGCCCGAACGTGCACAAGGCACCCAGGCAGTCACAACTTAGAAAAACTAATACGGGTGCCCTCGAACGAAACGGCTTGACCCGAACGCGCCCGGTCGGGTGACCTCACACGACTCGCTCGACCGAATTATGCCACAAGGGAGCAAATGGAAAACGGGCCGCTCGAACGTGCACAAGGCACTCGGGCAGTCACAACTTAGCAAAACTGATACGGGCGCCCTCGAACGAAACGACCCGACCTGAACGCGCCCGGTTGGGTGACCTCACACAGCGCGACACGACGTGCCTGACCGAACGATTCCACAAGGGAGAAAATGGAAAACGGGCCACCCGAATGTGCACAAGGCACATGGGCAGTCACAACTTAGAAAAACTGATATGGGTGCCCTTGAATGAAACGGTTTGACCCGAACGCGCCTAGTCGAGCGACCTCACACGGCGCGACATGACGCGCCCGGATGAACGATGCCACAAGGGAGCAAATAGCAAACGGGCCACGCGAACGTGCACAAGGCACCCAGGCGGTCACAACTTAGCAAAACTGATACGAGCGCCCTTGAACGAATCAGCTTTATAGGTTTAGGGGGTTAAATGGGTTAGGGGTTTAATAGGGGTTTAGGGGGTTAAATGGGTTAGGGGTTAAGGGTTTATAGGTTTATAGTTTAGGGGTTAAATGGGTTAGGGGTTTAGAGGTTTAGGGGGTTAAATGGGTTAGGGGTTGGGAATTAGTATCTAAGGGGTTAGGGGTTAAGATGATAGTTTCATTGGTCTCTGTTTATGTACATTAGTTTCTTATTCTTTGCGTCTCAATGTAACAAGGATATAGTGAGAGGATTGGAGGGTAGAGAGAGAGAGAGAGAGAGAGAGAGAGAGAGAGAGAGAGAGAGAGAGGGAGGGGAAGAGAGAGGGAGGTATAAGGTGAGAAAGGGAGATAGAATAAGGACAAGAGATATGACTTAAGAGAGATCAGCTGGAACTTAGATGGGAGTAATTTCCATAGAGAGAATTAGAAACATTTACTTGAACAAGTTTATTAGTGGTCGAACAAGCTCCAAGACACCATAATGAAAAGAAACAAGAAAATAAAACCCTAATTTTCTACTAAGCCAACTAGAATAAGGAAATTTAGTTTATAACATGAAGGGGGGTTAATAAAATAGTGTGATAGCTCACTTTGGAAGGGATCAATCCTGATCTTGAGGGATTGTGATGGAATGATGCCAAAGACCCCTACAAAAATTAACAAATGTAAATAGCCTTTTATTTATAGGGAATATATATATATGTACAGATAAATGGGTAAAGGACAAGTCTTTGAATCCTCACCATCGAAGTTGAGCGAGAATTATATAAAATCTTATCCCCAAAACAAAAAGAATGAATCCCAACTTGAAGCTCGGGAGGTCGTGACTATCAAGAGCTTCAATCCGTTCCTGCGACTAAAAACCATAATCAATTTCACAATGGTATTACAAATTAGTGACAAAGGAAAATTAGCCTGGAACAAGGTTTGGGAGAGGAGGGGTAGCTACCCTCTAACTTACTCCAACCTCCCTACATCGCTAATCTGAAACGGCCAAGTGATGAGCACCATAGATCCTTATGCAATCTCTAGCTCATGAGCCACTAGATGGAAGACACTGACACCTAAGCTATGTATTCTTCAATATGGGTATGTGAAATGTTTTATAGCTAAGGTGGAACCTAGGGAGGAACCCTAATTAATTCAAATAATGTCAAATCATTGTTGACATATGTCGAAAGTCAGTCAGAGAGTGAATTAGCATCCCAAACCTTTTTAAATGTGTATTAGAACTGGAAAGGAAATAATATAGTATAAATAGATGATAGACTCTGTAGAATGAAAAATAATAAATTTTATTGTATCATTCAAAAAGAAAGAATTATGAGGAAAGGAAGTGGTGCATCCATTATTGTAGATCTAACTGGGGAATGAATCCTGTGATACGAATGGTGTGTTAATGGAAATTGTGCAACAATTTAAGAATGAAATGGAAAGCCTAACAGAAAATAATGAAATGGAAAGTTAAGGGTTTATAGGTTTAGGGTTTAAGGGGTTAGGGTTAAGGGTTTAATGGTTTAGGGTTTAAGGGGTTAGGGGTTGGGTTTAATGTAACAATTTTGTAAGTATTAATGTTGCTTGTTGCCATGTCTTCTTTATTTATTAATTTATAGTATTTGTTAGCCATTTCTTTACATTTATTAATGATGAAAATGTCTATTGCAATCAAACCAAATGTATGTTCAATCTCCAGTTTCAAACTCAGCCACAATTTTGTCACACAATTTAAGTCCAGAGATTGGCCATCTGATGAAGTCTTAATAACCAGACTGCACCTCATGACTACTCCAGAAAATCTTAAGTTCGAGTGTCCCACAATCATGAGAAATTTGGCTCTTATACTCTTACTCCACCTGATCATTGTGTCCTGGAAATACCCTTGTTTATTGCAAAAACATCCTAATGTTTTCGACCTTGTCCCTTAACAGACCAAGGAAACATATGTGACTAAGAGGAATGGAAAGAACTACAAAGTTGAAGAGAGTACAAAAGACTAATATGGTTTAAAGGATAAGCTTGAAATAGAATGTAGCAGTGTTGAAACAACTAAAAGTTGTCCCAAACAAATAGTTGATAATGCGAAACCTTCTTCTGTACCAGTCAAGCAAGACTACATTCATTTGAGAGCAAGAAGAGGCCAAGCGACTGATAGGCATAGCCTGGAAGAATATAGGGTATGGTTCCCTCTTTTTGATGAAATATTTGATTTACATTTTGTTTATCGAAGATTAACCATTTTAACATTACCGACAAGGCGGAATTAACCCAATCGTAGGTCCCAATATGTCACGATATATATTAACTCTAGATATATATGAGAAGGAATAATTATAAAGACATAGATTGATAGAGGTGGCAAGACAAGGGGAGTCACAAGGGAGAGATGGAGATAAAGTGAAGGAGAGGGGAGAGAAGGAATGGATCATCTGAGAGAGAGAGAGGGAGAGGAGTGAGAGAGGTAGAGAAGGGTAAGAGAGGGAGATAGTGACAACATAAGAAGCTTATAACCCTAGAGATGGATAAGATAAAAATTGACAACATATTGGTCAATATCCTTGACCCTTTATTGGTTATTCAGAAGGAGTATGAATACACCATCGTTAATATCAAGGTAACCGGCCCCTAGCAGATCAAGTGGTTAAGGGGTTAAGGGGTTAGATGTTTGGGGTTTAGGGGGTTAAATCATGGGTTAGGGTTAATTCATGCGCGCGCCCGACCGAACGATGCCACAAGGGAGAAAACGGAAAACGAGCCGCCCGAACTTGCACAAGGCACTCGGGTAGTCACAACTTAGCAAAACTGATACGGGCGCCCTCGAACGAAACGACCTGAACCAAACGCACTCGGTCGAGCGGCCTCGCACGGTGCGACACGAAGCGCCCGACCGAACGATGCCACAAGGGAGAAAACAGCAAACAGGCCACCCGAACGTGCACAAAGGACCTGGGTAGTCACAACTTAGCAAAACTGATACGGGCACCCTCGAACGAAATGGCTCGACTTGAACGTGCACGGTTGGGCGACCTCACACAGTGCGACACGACGCGCCCGACCGAACGATGCCACAAGGGAGAAAACGGCAAACGGGCCACCCGAATGTGCACAAGGCACCTGGGCAGTCACAACTTAGCAAAACTGATACGGGCACCCTCGAACGAAATGGCTCGACTTGAACATGCACGGTTGGGCGACCTCACACGGTGCGACACGGCGCGCCCGACCGAACGATGCCACAAGGGAGAAAACGGAAAACGGGCCACCCGAATGTGCACAAGGCACCTGGGCAGTCACAACTTAACAAAACTGATACGGGCGCCCTCGAACGAATTTTCTCGACCCGAACGTGCCCGGTAGGGTGACCTCACATGGCGCGACACGGTGCGCCCGACAGAATGATGCAACAAGGGAGAAAATGACAAACGGGCCATCCGAATGTGCACAAGGCACCCGGGCGGTCACAACTTAGCAAAATTGATACGGGCGCCCTTGAACGAAATGGCCCAACCAGAACGTGCCCGATCGGGTGTCGACCTCACATGACGCGCCCAAACGAATGTCGATGCCACAAGGGAGCAAACAGAAAAAGAGTCGCCCGAACGTGCACAAGGCACCCGGGCAATCACAACTTAGCAAAACTGATACGAGCGCCCTCGAACGAAATGGCCCAACACGACCCGAACGCGCCTGGTCGGGCGACCTTGCATGGCGCGACACGGCGTGACCGACCGAACGATGCCACAAGGGAGAAAATGGCAAACAAGCCCCTCCCGAACGTGCACAAGGGACCCGAGCAGTCACAACTTAGAAAAAATGATACGGGCTCCCTCGAACGAAACGGACCTACCGGAACGCGCCGGCTGGTCGGGCGCCGACCTCACACGGCGCGACACGACGCACCCGAATGAACGTCGATGCCACAAGCGAGAAAACAACAAACGAGCCGCCCGAACGTGCACAAGGCACCCGGGTGGTCACAACTTAGCAAAACTGATACAGGCGCCCTCGAACGAAATGGCCCAAAATGACTTGAACGCGCCTGGTCGGGCGACGTCACACGGTGCGCCCGACCGAACGATGCCACAAGGGAGAAAATGGCAAACGGGCCCTACCTGAACGTGCACAAGGGACCCGGGCAGTCAAAACTCAGCAAAACTTATATGGGAACCCTCGAACGAAACGGCTCCACCTAAACACGCTTGGTCGGGCGACCTCACACGACAAGACACGGCGCGCCCGATTGAACGATGCCACAAGGGAGAAAACGGGAAACGGGCCGCCCGAACATGCACAAGGCACCCGGGCAGTCACAACTTAGAAAAACTGATATAGGCGCCCTTGAACGAAACGGCCCGACCTGAACGCGCCCGATCGGGCGACCTCACACAACGCAACACGACGCGCCCGATCAAACGATGCCACAAGGGAGCAAACAGAAAATGGGTCACTCGAATGTGCACAAGGCACCCGGGCAGTCACAACTTAGCAAAACTGATACGGGCGTCCTCGAACGAAACGGCCTGACCTGACCTGAACGCGCTCGGTCGAGCGACCTCACACGGCGCGACACGGCCCGCTTGACCGAACGATGTCACAAGGGAGAAAACGGCAAACGGGCTGCCCGAACGCGCGGGACCCGGAGGCCTGGACCAGGAAAATCGACACAGCACCTCGAACGAAATGGACCGACCCGACTCGAACGCTCGTGCCTCCAAGACTCACACGCACGATGGCTACGCGAACGAATGATGCCACAAGGGAGAACAAAATGAGGTTACCCGAATGCGCCCGATCGGGCGACCTCACATGGCGCGACACGGCGCGCCCGACCGAACGATGCCACAAAGGAGTAAATGGAAAACGGGCCACCCAAACGTGCACAAGGCACCCGGGCGGTCACAACTTAGCAAAATTGATACGGGTGCCCTCGAATGAAACAGCTCGACCGGAACGTGCCCGGTCGGGCATCGACCTCACACGGCACGACACAACGTGCCTGACAATCGATGCCTGAGAACTGACAACAAACAGGCTTAGTACTGCACAAGGCACCGGTCTAACCTGCTCCAGCCACCACGATCATCATCAGCGAGCCCAGCAGGAAGCCCAGCAGCGGTGGTCGGGAGGCGACCTGCATGTGACACGGCGCACCGACAGACGATGCCACGAGGGAGAGAACAACAAAGGGCCACCGCCGGCGTGCCTGAGCCACCGTGGTTACAACAAAGCAATCCCCAGGCGCCCTCAAGCCAGCGGCCCAACACTGCAGATGGCGGTCGGGTGACCTCACACGGCGCGCCCGATCGAACAATGCCACAAGGGAGCAAATGGCGAACGGGCCACCCAAACGTGGACAAGGCACCCGAGCGGTCACAACTTAGCAAAAATAATACGTGTGCCCTCGAATGAAATGTCCTGACATGACCCCAGCGCGCTCGACCGAACGATGCCACAAGGGAGCAAACGGAAAATGGGCCCTCCGAACGTGCACAAGGGACTCGAGTGGTCACAACTTAGCAAAACTGATATGGGCACCCTCGAACGAAACGACCCGACTCGAACACGTCTGGTCAGGCGACCTCACACGGCGTGACATGACGCCCTCGAACAAATGATGCCACAAGGGAGAAAATGGAAAACGAGCCACCCGAACGTGCACAAGGCACCCGGGCAGTCACAACTTAGCAAAATTGATACGGGCGCCCTCGAACGAAATGGCCCGACCTAAACGCGCCCAGTTAGGCGACCTCACACTGCGCGACACGGTGTGCCCGACCGTGGTTGGGGGCACACATTAAAAGTGAACCAAGGAGTGAACGCATCATGTCTTTAATATTTTATGAAACTCCTTAGAAGTCCCATCATAACCACCTTCCATCTTCATCACAATGTGATATGTCAACTAAAGATATCTTATTATGTTGCTCCAACCATTCAAAAATGGGACCCAAGTTAGATTATTATTTATTAAAGGAGAGGCCAAAGAAATTAATTTACAAACCGTCGCTATAGCGACACTTAGCCCAAAATGTCGCAAGAGCGACACTTAGCCCAAACCGTCGCAAGAGCGACACTTAGCCCAAACTGTCGCAATAGTGACGATTGTTCCGAAACTGTCGCAATTTCAACGCTTTTGCCCAAACTGTCGCAATAGCGATGTTTTCCTCCAAACGTCGCAATAGCGACACATAGCTCTAATCCGTTGCAAGTCCGACAATGTTTCCCAAATTGTCGCAATTCCGACGCTTTTCTACAAACGTCGCAAGACCGTCACTAACTTCTATGTATCGCAATACCGACACTTGTCTCCAAACATCGGTATAGCGACAGTTGTGGGCGGGATTTGAAAAATTGATAAATTTTGGGGAAATTTCCAACATTTGGTCAAAAGTGTTGGAACCAAAAATTCGGAATTTCCGCCAAATGTACTAGTGGAGGAATTGGCAAAATGACAAGTTTGTTGTATAGATGATAAAAGTCATCAAACAGGTTCATATTCCAAATTATAGGGGAGAGGCATAGTTTCAGCTCCTTCAGGAAAGGTGTCAAATTGGAAAGAGTCTTAAGAAGCCTCCATCAATGACAAAAGAGCAATGTCTTAATCAAATATGCCACTTGCAAGACCAAAACAGGCAAAAAGACAGTGAGAGGATTAGAAAGGGAAGTTAAACCTTATAAAAGTGGGTTTTTACTTTTTAATTTTTATTAAATGGTTCAAAACAACCCTAGCACAATGTATCTCCACTCCTTTGTTCATTCACGCACACAGTAAGGGTTTTTTCAGAATTTCAGCAGAGTCCTTGGCAAAAAAATTTCGGGCACTGCGCTTCTATAATAGTGCGCTACGCACCTATAGCCTCCGCCTGTGTATTTTTACACTGTGCGTTGCGCTCCTGTAGAGTGGTGTTGCGCTCTTGGAAGATCTTCCCATCGTGCAGAAGAAGGGCACGACACCTCGTGAAGGCACCCGACAACGCTGCACTCCTGCCATTGCTCGAGCCGCCCGCCCGACAGTGTTGTGCTCCTGCCACTGCTCCAGCCTTTGTATGACACTGCTCGGCGTTCAGGAGCTACATGACACCTTGTTCAGGCCGCTGCCCACGGTGCTGCGCTCCTGCCACTGCTCTAGATCCTAAATGATAGTGCGTTCATGCACCCGACTCCCTCGGTGTTGCGCTCCTACCACGGTGCTACGCTCCTGCCACTATTCTGCATTTTCTGCCAAATTTCAAGTTCAGGTTGCCCAACTCTGCGCACAAGCTTCTTGAGCCATTTTCTCTACTTCAGAGGTGCTTCAAAAGTTATTTTGGATTTTTCCTACATATGCATGTCTTCCTAAAATATAAGGCCACTAAGAAGTTTCAAATTTGGTTTAGAAAAGGAAAAGGAGTCTTAGAGAAACACTTGGCCTGCACACTACTAGTGCCTTGACCTAGTATACAAAACTCATCATCTCCTTTAATCCTTTTCCACATTATTTCACTAGCAGTATCATCCCTTTAAAGATTGTGAAGCAGGGGTAAAAAACAAAATGTCTGAAGAGGAGAATGTTAACATTGGTGAGTCAAGCCAAAGGCTAAAAAGCAGCCAAATAAGGGAGGGATGCCAAATAGGTTTGAACCTATAAACACTGAAGAGCTGATAACCTCCCCTACTATTTTGACTTGTTTTCAAGAGTTGGGCTACTATGAATTCTGTAAAAAGGTACAAAAGCTCCAAAGTAATCCTCAATTGACCAAGCTCTTTGCCCTAAACCTTCATAAACATAAAGTACACCTAGCCGGGTTAAAATTTGAGTTGTCTCCATATGCTATCTCTAGGGCCACTGGAATGCCTTGCATAGGAGAAAGGTGGTTCAAACAAAAGTATCTAGACCTAAGTCACTATCACCCATTCTTGAAACCAAGTTGTCAAGATTACTGTAAAACCATGTTTCCCTTCTCTCGTCTATTAGACATATATGTTCTCTTAATGAGGATCATCATGAAGTACTTCACCTATGAGGGTAGGTTCTCCAGAGTCTATTCATACCACATAAGGCTCCTCGTGCACTTCACCAAAACCAAGCTGCTACACATGCCCTACTATCTTTGCAAAAGTATTGAGAAAATGTCTTCCATCATGCAGAAAAGGCCTCCATCCCAACAAATGTCAAGCCTTTTTCATCATTCCCTCATCAAAGTGATTGTCTCACACCAACCAGAACAACAAGGCATCCCCTGGGAAGTTTTCATCGCCCACGATGGTTTCACAAATCCACAGCCCAATCCTCTTCAAATTATGCCATCATAATCTAAAAATCCTCCTCACACAACTCCATCACCTTCCACTAACCTTGGTTCATCTTCTTCCCATGAATCATTTCCTCAAATAAGCCTTCCTCATCCACCTTCCCCTAAGAAATCAGAAAATGAAGAAAGCAGTGTGGAAGAAGATGATGAAAATGAAGAAAAAAGTGAAGAAGAGGAAGATGGAAAAAAGGATAATAAAAATGAAGAAAACAGTGAGGGCCAAGAAGAAATCAGTAATGGCCAAGAAGAAAGCAGTGATGAAAAAGAAGAAAACAGTGAAGGAAAGGATGATGAAAATGAAAGGAAAAGTGAAGAAGAGGAGGGTGGAAGAGAGGGAGATAGCCAAGAATAAATTAACAAATGCAATGACAAAGATGATTGTGTTGATAAGGAAGAAAAAAGATTTGAAAATAATGAGCCCCTTAATGAGGCAAAAGGCCAAAACAGTGGGTCTTATGATGAAGAAAATGAGAGTGACAAGAATACATATGAAGACAGTGGTGAGGAGGCATATGATGCAAATGAAGAACATAGTGAGGGAGAGGAAGATAAAAAAGAAAACAACAGTGAGGAGGCCTATGAAAGCAATGAGGAAAACAAAAATGACGGTGACAAGAATGGAAAAGACAGTCAAGAAGAAGAGTTTAAATTTGTTTTCCATATGCTAGAAAATGATGACAAAGGGCCAACCAATGAAGGTACCCAAGGCAGTGACCATGAAGAACAAACAAACAACAGTAAATAATACAAAGAGGGCGATGATAACATGGAAGGAGGTGAAGAGAATGAAGCAGAAAACAATGTTACAAATGCAGAGCTTGAAAAATATGATGAAGGTGTTGAAAATGATGAAGATTATGGGACAAAAACAGAGTTTAAAGAAGAAGAAAAGCAGAATGATGATGACCAAGGAGAAGCAGCCTCTCAAGGAGAAAACATTCAACTAACCAATGACAGTCATGGAAATGAAGATGTGCCCAACAAATATAAGGCACCTCTAATATTGCAAAAATAGAGGGGGACAGTCCTAAAGATGTTGATAGTGATGATGTCATTAAATATAGTGAGGATTCTTGTCAAATGGGCAGCCAAGAACAAGGTAAGGGATATGTACACACTGAGATCATCCATGAGGAGAAAAACAGTCCTAAGCTCACTAGTGATCAAGATTTTCAAGTAAAACTTGTTGCCCCTTTCACCTTTACCTATCAAAGAGGAGAGAGGCATGTGTTTGTTGCCTCCAAAGAGCAAGGGGCCGTGCACTCCTCCTCAACTCCAATGAAAGACAAAGGCAAACAACAAGTGGAAGAGGAAGAGGAAAATCATTAAGAAGAAAAATAATTTGAGCTCATTCACATAGACAGTGAGGATGAAAATGAGACAATAATAGTAAACTCTCTTCTACAAGACCGGAACACACAGATCAAAGACTTGAAATTTGAGTTAGAGAGGTCTAAGGATCTCATTCACTTTTTACAGATGCAGAACAAGAAAATAAGTGGCCAACTAGCCATCTATGAAGCAAGGGCGCTCAAGTATCAAAAAGAGGCTCAAAGGTCACAAGTGCAGTTGAAGGAATACATGGGCGCCTGTGAAGAAAGTGAGGATAAAAAGGGTCAAACTAGAAAGGGACCTAGGACCTTGGGTCTAAGAAAAGCATTGGCCAAGAAAAGAGAGGAAGAATCAGCCCAAGCACAACATTTTCCCCTCATCGAACTCCTTGCCATGGAAATTGAGCATAACAGAGAAGCATGGCTTGAGAGAGCCAACCTACATCTAGAGGCCAAACTGGAGAAGGCCAACAAAGACTTGAGCTTGCAAAGGAGAATGACTGAGCATTATAAACAGAGAAATCACTTTGCAAGAAAAAGCTCAAAACTGCCCAAAATGAGGGCCCGACACCAAAATATGAAAAGGACCAAGCTACGCTTTGGTATTTTATCCCACGTTTCTCTTCAGGTCTCCAATGACCCATGAGGCACCTTCCTACCAAATTTGAGGAAATTTGGACAACTTTTTGTTTTTTCCAAATTTTGACTGCTAGGAGCGTAGCACCCCCTATGTTGTGCTTTTTATCAAGGCATATTCATAAGGATAGGTTTACATTTTTGGATTCCCCATCACTAGAGGAGTATGCTCACCAAATTTCAGCTCAATTGGAGTTGTTTTGACCCTCCAAAAGGGTAAAAACACTAATTTTTCACCTTTCTGCCCACTTTTCTAAGCATGTGCTACGCTCCTGGAAGTCTTGGATTTTTCCACTTTTTTGGAAACTTGTAGAGGTAAGATTGAATAAGTAAAGGTATATCTGGAAAGTATACTTCCATAGATTTCCAACAAGCCATCATGGATCCTTTTCTGACATTGCGAAGGCCTCCAAAACACTGTTGCAAAAAGGCCTATTTTGGTGTTGCGCTCCTAGCAGAATTTCAGAGTTCCACACAGTGTGTTGTGCTCCTGTAATTTAGTGGAAAAAATGTGCGTTTGGCAAGTTTTCATAGGAAGTGAGGCCTAAAAGTCAATTTTATTTCCTCTTATAGTCGAAAAATATATTTTATTTAGATATTTTTGTGCCTTGGGCTTTGCAAAGCCTCAAGGACAAGTTAGGATATTTATCTTTGGCCAATAGGTTTCTAAATGCTCTAGTAGGCTCTCTTCTCCTTATTTTTTATATAAAGCATGAGGATTCATTGTAAACAGTTGGGACTTGATGTGTTTAAGAGAAATACATGGTTTTATGAGCTTGGTCAAGATATTGGTTTTATGAAGTGAATGAATGGCTTGTGTGGCTTGATGTTGGAGAAGCTTGCTTGCAGGATTCCATAGCTTGGTGAATGGTGATGTTTTTCTAACTTGTTAATGTTTTCTTGTCCTCATTTTGTTTCACCCTGCTTGCTTTCTATAGATCAGAAAAGTATAGGTTGAGATATGCTCATGGAAGCACCTCAAACCTCCTGTTTGCTATAGTTTTGATGTTTTCTTCTTTTAGTTCATCTTGAGGAATTCTTGACTACTCCTTAGGCCCACTAAAACTTGTTATTTGTTTCATGAATGATTATTATGTTAGTTTATAAATATGATTCATGGTATGCCCTGCTTATTTAAAGTTTTCAAAACCTTATTGTGAAGCTTTTCTATGGAATACTGATTGATTAGGTTAAGACAAAGAGGTCTTGTTTCGATCTTGCCCTTTGCCCATGCTCACCAACTTGTTTCAGAGTTCCTGATAGTTTGATATATGTTGTTTAGGAGTTCCCTCTCCATATATTGAGTTGTTTGTTTATCTTATGTATTTTCTCAAAAATATGAAGGTGAATTTTTAAAGTTAGGAGTTCTAATGCTTCTATGTATCACTAGAATGTTCATCTTACATGTTTATCAGTTTGAGTATTGTTCATAGAGATTAATGGTTTGCCCTACCTCATGAGTTATTGCTTTTAGACTATATATGTTTAAGACCTCTTAGTTTTTCCCAAACTTAATGTTCACCCCATACATCACCTAAAGGATCCATTAACCTCGCTAAATCGACCCTGCAATACACTCTGCTTCATCATTTAGACACTCTAGAATTCATCTGACCCCATAGCCCTATTGATTTGACAACCTTTCATTTCCACCTATCCTACTTAGTCATACTACCCCAACCCAAAACAAAAAAACAAATTACACTTAACAACTAGCCTAAAATCAATCATCCAAAGCAAACAAGTTCACATCCTTAGCACAATAAAGAGAACCCTCTCTAAGTCCAGGAAGTCTAAGTCCTAGGACTCCAAAGACTGGTCTAATGTTACCCTGTCATTTGGTTAGCCAATCTGCCAAATCACGAGACACCAACATAACGGTGATCACAGTGGGACCCTCTGAGTTCATAACAATCTAAATACCCCTTAGGAATCCAGAATCCCTTCATCAAACAGTATCCTATTATTTATAGCTACCTCATCACTATCACTAACACTATGGTGATTATGATGACACCTCTGATGTCAGTGACAAACTAAGAATCCCTTAAGAATTTAGAAACCTTCGTCAAATCATAGAGAACTTAATTGATAGCCTAAGAGTAGAATCTAGCTTTTTCACCATCTTAGAAAATTGATGACTTAGCTATAGGACACTCTTACAAACCTTCGGGCTACATATAGAAACTCAAAAAACCCCAAAAACATCCCTAGATTGGTTTTTTGTTAGTTACTGATGGTGGACCATAAACATACATCCTTAAAACAACAAAAAATATCCACCTGGCGACTCCACTAGCCTCCAATAGGCCTACTACTCCACTAAGTTCTCACAGACCCCCTTGCGAATGCATTGAGCAATCCCAATCATGCTGATGGTGGACAACAAAGTTCAAATCTTCCACCTGGCGACTCCACAACCCTCAATAGAACAAAAGACTCCACTGGTAGAGAACTCTAGACTAGTTGAAAAGATTCAGTAACCCTTTCTAATTTACAAAATGGATCCAAGGATACAAAGGAGATATGCTCCAATGAGTAGAGATCATATCCCTGGATTCCCACACAAAATGCTTGAAATAAATTGGATGAAAAACCTACCTATCTTTGAAGGTGAAAATTTTGATGACCCTTTGTTACATCTCATCAAATTTCATATACACCTATGGAGGTTAAAAGTTGAATGCCACGAAGGCTGCCTCATGAAAATGTTTATGGTAACATTAGAAGGTAAGGCAAGAAATTGGTATGAATGGCTAGAACCTAGCATCTTGTTTTCTTTGAAGGATTTCCACAAGGTATTTTATAAAAACTATATAGGGCATTGTCCATCTCTATCATTGGCTGAAAATTGTTGTGATCAATCTGAAGACCTTATACAACACCTTGTAAACATTGATGAAGATTTAGGAAATTGGCATCCTGAGGATCTATTAGAGGAGATTCATGCTTTTCATACTCAAGATAACTATCTTGACAACCAAGAAGAGTTGATTGAGGATGAAATCCATAAAAAAGTAAGAGAAGATCTACAAGATCTCTCTAAAGAAGCTGAAACAAATGACAATCCATCTTCCCTTTTGTGTAAAGTACAAGAGGACATTCAGCCACAAGATCAACCTCCACAAAAGAAAGAAAACAATTGTTTCCCAATCCAAAGAAAACAAAAAATACCTCCTCCTTTAACCGAAGAAGAGATAGATCAGATGTTAAGAGTACAACCAGCCTCTGAACCTTTATATAAAGAAAATATTCCTGTTTGTTCCACTACTGCCTTACCTACTAAAGAAATTGCTCATAAAGAAACAGAGGAACAGATTTCTGTTGAGGTTGTAATACCTCCTCAAGAAGACATTCATCCTTATGAGAAATGACACAAGGAAGATAAACATCATAGGTATATCCAGAGAAAGAGAAAGACACCTCCCCTTTTAACTAAAGAAGAAAGAAATCAGATTCTAAGCAACCAACCAGCATCCAAATTTTTATGTAAAGAAGATATGTCTATATATTCTATTGTTGACCTATCTACTGATGCATTTTCTCATACAGAAACTGTAGAACAGATTGATGCTGATACTAGACTCCCTTCTCAAGAAGACCCGGTGCCAGAAAATGCTCATACTCATCAAGAGAATGGCTCACAAACAAAAATCAGCTCACTAAATCAGGGCATACCAGGATTTCTTGAAGACGGCATAACATTGCATTCTGAAGCTGCCAAATTAGATAATCATAAAGAGGGAGAAGAAACTCTTTCTCAAAAGGATCCCATGGTTATTCAAGTAAAGGAGTGAGTAATCCTAAACGAAGTTTATTTCTCAAATCCCCTGGGCCAGTTATTATTCGAAGACCCTTTTGCTGTTTCCTTAGAGACCTTTAAAGAGTGAGTAAAACATGCCAGGGACAGTTTGTGGCAGAGATTAAAGAAAATTTGGGGTGCTACTATCTAGAAGAAGACAAAGTGGGAATGGCCTACCAGCATACCTAAGAGGTGGAACAAAAAGCAATAATCTAGTCACTTACTTGATTGGATATACTGGAAAAAAGAGTTCACCTAATGAATGTACATAATATGTAAAGTTATATTAGGATAGATAGGCACAAATAAGCTCAACCTTTGAGCATATTTTAGTTTTAGATTGTTTTGAAAAATTAAAACACAAAAACAAAACAAAAAAACAAAAAAATAGAAAAGAGGGCAGATTCAAAAACAAGGTACAACCCCATACCCAAAAAATAGTGATATAGAAAGTGTGCAAGTCTAAATTCCACTACTGGTGCAAAAGAATGTCTTGTTCAGCTATATAGCCTAATTATGGCTGAACATGTTTTAAATTTATTGTTGATAAGTTACTGAAAAAGTATGCTGGTCAAAACATTGAAGCTTGACTTGTCAAAGAAAATAGATTAGGAAAGAAAGATATTGGTTCCACATGCTTAAATATGAACCAAAGAGAAGGATAGGGATGATTAGCAAAAGATGAAACATAGCCCTCATGCCTTCTAGTTTGTTTGCTTATGAAAATAAAGTTTGTGTGCTATTTGTCTTGATGCCACGACTCATGATGAATCAGATTATCTAATCCTGGTTCAATTCATGCTTTAAATTTCTTCTCAATATCTTAGAGAATGAAGTATTTCATACTTCTTAATCTTGACAGTCAAATAGTCTAGGTAGAGAATAAGAAGAGTTCACTAGCATAATATGAACTCTTGGAAGAAATAAGTGTAGAAGTAGATAGTCTATTTTGCTTTCAAAAGAAAAGATGTCAATGGGTTTGCCAGTTCAAGTGCACCCAAGGAAGAAAAAATGTTAGGCAAGTAGGTTGGGTGGGTAGAGATGAAGTTGAGCTAATCATGTTTTCAGATTATCAAAATCACTACTTCAGGGAAGCAACAACGAAAGAAAAGAAGAAAAGTATGCCCAATGGATGAGGCATTAGTCTTCATAAACCAAGAGATCTGAAGTTCTGGACACCTCCTGAAAAGGAGCTACCCTCCCTAAGTGGAGCCACTGTTAGTCATCAGTAATTTTTGCCTGTTTAGATGACTAAATGCTTTGTCCTGGATTTCTAGAAACATAATTCAAGAATCATGTGAGTTCTAGAAATCTCCTCAAAAAGAAAATTTTCACTATCCCACTTCCCTACCAAAGCATGGCCAATATATCACGCAGATAAAACCAAATCCTAGACTAATGTCCCTCACCCTCACTATGTTTGCCACCTCTGCCTATAACACTCTGTCTCTAATTGCCTAAGTCCTCTATTTTCATACCTTGTTTCGCCAAGAAAACCAAACTTTTTCCCTACTCTAGCTGTCTAGGATGATAGTGCATAAATAGAGTGTCAAAACCCTGTCCCCTCATCCAAACCATGGTTCAATCCTTTTCAGTCAAAAACCTATTTCAAGGACATTACAAATGAGTCAAATAACACCTATTTCAAGGACATATAACCTAGGTTATGCACTATCATGGCTCTGAATTCACTGTTTCCACAAATGTTCAAGGGTAAAGTCAAGAGAACACAAGGATGGAGCTTATCGTTGTCCAAAGAACATCAAAGACTTCCAAATATGTCTTCTTGATCAAGCAATAAACCTGCAACGGAGCAATTTACCATGTGCAATAATTTCTGCAGGAATGTTTTGTAAATGGTCAACAACATAATAGAGTCAAAGAAGGAGGCCTAAAATCTCATAAAGGAATCCACAGCTGGTATTTAGATACAACAGGCTTTAATTTTACAATGAAGACCATGATCTCATGATGGATTATTATGAAGTGTTGCCCATCAAAAGGTCCATGCAGGTCCTAAAAAAGACAATGGCGTATAAGCAACATTGTACATCAATCAAAAAGATCATGAAAAGTTGTTTGGCCTCAAGCATGAATCTGGTAGAGGGAAAACTACCCTTTGCTTCATTCCTGAAAACAAGACCAAAAATAAATCAGATTAGCCATGAGGATAGGCATCATTAAAAGAGGAGGCATCATCAAAAAAGGAGGCATCATCACAAGAGGACCATTCATAGCAAGAGGGAAGTAGCAGGTATGTGTTTAATAGGAATCAAGATGTATGACTGTTTTGACCAAGTAAATAGAGCAAAACTAGGGTTACAAGGGCAAAGGCCTCCTCTACTCCTTCAAGTGCACAGGGAAGGAATTAAGGAGAAATTGATGAATTCGAGAGGTTTTTGAGAACATAGGAGACAACACTGTTTACCTTTTCCCTAAGCAGCCCCAACACCTTGGAGTTTGGCAAAATGGACAAAGATGGTCACATGATGACAAAGAAAGCCTCCTTCATCATAGCAGATGGCTTGAAAATGTTTTAACCAAACTACCTTCCTAAGGTTCGACAGACAAACACTATACTCCACAAGGTCAAAGGAAGAATGTTGAAAATACAAAATATCAGTCAAAAGGAGGAATTGGAAAAATGACAAATTTGCTGTATAGATGATCAAAGTCATAAAACAGGTTCATATTCCAAATTATAGGGGAGAGGCATAGTTTCAGCTCCTTCAGGAAAGGTGTCAAATTGGAAAGATTCTTAAGAAGCCTCCATAAAAGAAAAAAGAGCAATGTTTTAATCAAATATGCCACTTGCAAGACCAAAACAGGCAAAAAGACAGTGAGAGGCTTAGAAAGGGAAGTTAAGCCTTAAAAAAGTGGGTTTTTACTTTTTAATTTTTATCAAATGGTTCAAAACAACCCCAACACAATGTATCTCCACTCCTTTGTTCATTCACCCACACAGTAAGGGTTTTTTCAGAATTTCAGCAGAGTCCTTCGCAAAACAAATTCCGGCGCTGCGCTCCTGTAGTAGTGCATTGCGCGCCTGTAGCCTCTACCTGTGTATTTTTACACTGTGCGCTGCGCTCTTGTAGATATGTGTTGCGCTCCTGGCAGTTATTCCCACTATGAAGGCACCCGGCAGTGCTGCGCTCCTGCCATTGCTCGAGTCGTCTGCCCGGCAACGCTGCGCTCCTGCCACTGCTCCGGCCTCTACATGACAATGCCCGACGTTCAGGAGCTGCACGACACCTCGTTCAGGCCGCTGCCCACTGTGTTGCGCTCCTGCCACTGCTTGAGACGCCGAATGAGAGTGCGTTCAGGCACCCGAATCCCTCGGTGCTACGCTCCTGCCACAGTGCTGCGCTCCTACCACTATTCTGCATTTTTTGCCAGATTTCAAGTTCAAGTTGCTCGACTTTGCCCACAAGCTTCTTGAGCCATTTTCTCTACTGTGGAGGCGCTTCAAGAGGTATTGTGGATTTTTCCTGCATATGCATGTCTTCCTAAAATATAAGTCCAATAAGAAGTTTCAAATTTGGTTTATAAAAGGCAAAGGAGTCTTAGAGAAACACTTGGCCTACACACTGCTAATACCTTGACCTAGTATACAAAACTCATCATCTCCTTTTAATCGTTTTCCACATCATTTCACTAGCAGTATCATCCCTTTAAATATTGTGAGGCAGGGATAACAAACAAAATGTCTAAAGAGGAGAATGTTAACATTGATGAGTCAAGCCAAAGGCCTAAAAAGCAGCCAAAGAAGGGAGGGATGCCAAATAGGTTTGAACCTATAAACACTGAAGAGTTGATAACCTCCCCTACTATTTTGACTTGTTTTCAAGAGTTGGGCTACTATGAATTCTGTAAAAAGGTACAAAAGCTCCAAAGTCACCCTCAGTTGACTAAGCTCTTTGCCCTAAACCTTCATAAACATCAAGTACACCTAGCCGAGGTAAAATTTGAGTTGACTCCATATGTTATCTCTAGGGCCATTGGAATGCCTTGCATAGGAGAAAGGTGGTTCAAACAAAAGTATCTAGACCTAAGTCACTATCACCCATTCTTGAAACCAAGTTGTCAAGATGACTGTAAAACCATGTTTCCCTTCTCTCATCTATTAGACATATATGTTCTCCTAATGAGGATCATCATGAAGTACTTCACCTATGAGGGTAGGTTCTCCAAAGTCTATTCATACCACATAAGGCTCCTCATGCACTTCACCAAAACCAAGCTGCTACACATGCCCTACTATCTTTGCAAAATTATTGAGAAAATGTCTTCCATCATGCAGAAAAGGCCTCCATCCCAACAAATGTCAAGCATTTTTCATCATTCCCTCATCAAAGTGATTGTCTCAGACCAACTAGAACAACAAAGGCATCCACTGGGAGATTTTCATCGCCCACGATGATTTCACAAATCCACAGTGCAATCCTCTGCAAATTCTGCCATCATCATCCCAAAATCCTCCTCACACACCTCCATCACCTTCCACTGACCTTGGTTTATCTTCTTCCCATGAATCATTTCCTCAAATAAACCTTCCTCATCCACCTTCCCCTAAGAAATCATAAAATGAAGAAAGCGATGAGGAAGAAGATGATGAAAATGAGAAAAGAATGAAGAAGAGGAAGATGGAAAAAGGATAAACAAAAATAGAAGAAAGCAGTGAATGAGGAGAAAACGTGTGGCGAAGAACAAACTAAAGAAAAATAGAAACGGTGAAGGAAAGGATGATGAAAATGAAAGGAAAAGTGAAGAAGAGGAGGGTGGAAGAGAGGGAGATAGCCAAGAATAAATTAACAAATGCAATGACAAAGATGATTGTGTTGATAAGGAAGAAAAAATAGTTGAAAATAATGAGCCCCATAATGAGGCAAAAGGCCAAAACAGTGGGTCTTATGATGAAGAAAATGACAGTGACAAGAATACATATGAAGACAGTGGTGAGGAGGCATATGATGCAAATGAAGAACATAGTGAGGGAGAGGAAGATAAAAAGCAGCCAAAGAAGGGAGTGATGCCAAATAGGTTTGAACCTATAAACACTGAAGAGCTGATAACCTCCCCTACTATTTTGACCTGTTTTCAAGAGTTGGGCTACTATGAATTCTGTAAAAAGGTACAAAAGCTCCAAAGTAATTTTCAATTGACCAAGCTCTTTGCCCTAAACCTTCATAAACATCAAGTACACCTAGCCGGGGTAAAATTTGAGTTGACTCCATATGCTATCTTTAGGGCCACTGGAATGCCTTGCATAGGAGAAAGGTGGTTCAAACAAAAATATCTAGACCTGAGTCACTATCTCCCATTCTTGAAACCAAGTTGTGAAGATGATTGTAAAACCATGTCCCCCTTCTCTCATCTATTAGATAAATATGCTCTCCTGATGAGGATCATCATGAATTACTTCACCTGTGAGGGTAGGTTCTCCAGAGTCTATTCATACCACATAAGGCTCCTCATGCACTTCACCAAAACCAAGCTGCTACACATGCCCTACTATCTTTGCAAAATTATTGAGAAAATGTCTTCCATCATGCAGAAAAGGCCTCCATCCCAACAAATGTCAAGCATTTTTCATCATTCCCTCATCAAAGTGATTGTCTCAGACCAACTAGAACAACAAAGGCATCCACTGGGAGATTTTCATCGCCCACGATGATTTCACAAATCCACAGTGCAATCCTCTGCAAATTCTGCCATCATCATCCCAAAATCCTCCTCACACACCTCCATCACCTTCCACTGACCTTGGTTTATCTTCTTCCCATGAATCATTTCCTCAAATAAACCTTCCTCATCCACCTTCCCCTAAGAAATCATAAAATGAAGAAAGCAGTGATGGCCAAGAAGAAAGCAGTGAGGAAGAAGATGATGAAAATGAAGAAAAAAACGAAGAAGAGGAAGATGAAAAAAAGGATAATAAAAATGAAGAAAACAGTGAGGGCCAAGAAGAAAGTAGTTATGAAAAAGAATAAACCAATGAAGGAAAGGATGATAAAAATGAAAGGAAAAGTGAAGAAGAGGAAGCTGGCAGAGAGGGAGATAGCCAAGGAGAAATTAACAAAGGCAATGACAAAGATGATTGTATTGATAAGGAAGAAAACAGAGTTGAAACTAATGAGCCCCATAATGAGCAAAAAGGCCAAAACAATGGGTCTTGTGATGAAGACAATGATAGTGACAAGAATACATATGAAGACAGTGGTGAGGAGGCATATGATGCAAATGAAGAACATAGTGAGGGAGAGGAAGATAACAAAGAAAACAACAGTGAGGAGGCCTATGAAAGCAATGCGGAAAACAAAAATGATGGTGACAAGAATGGCAAAGACAATCAAGAAGCAGAGTTTAAAGTTGTTTTCCATTGGCAAGAAAATGATGACAAATGGCCAACCAATGAAGGTACCCAAGGCAGTGACCATGAAAAACAAACAAACAACAGTAAATAATACAAAGAGGGCGATGATAACATGGAAGGAGGTGAAGAGAATGAAGCATAAAACAATGTTACAAATGCAGAGCTTGAAAAATATGATGAAGGTGTTGAAAATGATGAAGATTATGGGACAAAAACAGAGTTTAAAGAAGAAGAAAAGCAAAATGATGATGACCAAGGAGAGGCAGCCTCTCAAGGAGAAAACGATCAACTAACCAATGACAGTCATGGAAAAGAAGATGTGCCCAACAAAGATCAAGGCGCCTCTAATATTGCAAAAACAGAGGGGGACAGTCCTAAAGATGTTGATAGTGATGATGGCATAAAAGATAGTGAGGATGCTTGTCAAAGGGGCAGCCAAGAACAAGGTAAGAGAGATGTACACATAGAGATCATCCATGAGGAGAAAAATAGTCCTAAGCTCACTAGTGATCAAGCTTTGCAAGTAAAACTTGTTACCCCTTTCACCTTTACCTATCAAAGAGGAGAGAGGCATGTGTTTGTTGCCTCTAAAGAGTAAGGGGCCATGCACTCCTCCTCAACTCCAATGAAAGACAAAGGCAAACAAAAAGTGGAAGAGGAAGAGGAAAATCATGAAGAAGAAAAATAATTTGAGCTCATTCACATAGACAGTGAGGATGAAAATGAGACAAGAATAGTAAACTCTCTTCTACAAGACCGAAACACACAGATCAAAGACTTTAAATTTGAGTTAGAGAGGTCTAAGGATCTCATTCACTTTTTACAGATGCAGAACAAGAAAATGAGTGGCCAACTGGCCAACTATGAAGCAAGGGCGCTCAAGTATCAAAAAGAGGCTCAAAGGTCACAAGTGAAATTGAAGGAATACATGGGCGCCTATGAAGAAAGTGAGGATAAAGAGGGTCAAACTAAAAAGAGACCTAGGACCACGGGTCTAAGAAAAGCATTGGCCAAGCAAAGGGAGGAAGAATCAGCCCAAGCACAACATTTTCCCCTCACCGAACTCCTTTCCATGGAAATTGAACATAACAGAGAAGCATGGCTTGAGAGAGCCAACCTACATCTAGAGGCCAAACTGGAGAAGGCCAACAAAGACTTGAGCTTGCAAAGGAGAGTGACTCAGCATTATAAACGAAGAAATCACTTTGCAAGGAAAAAGCTCAAAACTGCCCAAACTGAGGGCCCGACACCAAAAGATGAAAATGACTAAGATATGCTTGGTATTTTGGCCCAATTTTCTCTGTAGGTCTCCAATGACCCATGAGGCACCTACCTACCAAATTTGAGGCAATTTGGACAACTTTTTGTTTTTTCCAAATTTTGACCCCTAGGAGCGGAGCACCCCCTGTGTTGTGATTTTTCTCAAGGCATTTTCATAAGGAGAGGTTTATAGTTTTGGATTCCCCATTACTAGAGGAGTATTCTCACCAAATTTCAGCTCAATTGGAGTTGTTTTGACCCTCCAAAAGGGTCAAAAACACTCATTTTTTCACCTTTCTGCCCACTTTTCTGAGCATGTGTTGCGCTCCTGGTAGTCTTGGATTTTTTCCACTTTTTGGAAAACTTGAAGAGGTTATATTGAAGAATTAAAGGTATATATGGAAAGTAGACTTCCATAGCTTTCCAACAAGCCATCACGGAGCCTTTTCCGACATCGGGAAGTCCTCCAAAACACCGATGCAAAAAGAACTATTTTGGTGTTGCGCTCTTGGCAGAATTTTAGGGTTCCACTCCTGTAACTGAGTGGAAAAAATGTGCGTTTTGAAAGTTTTCTTAGACATGTCAGGCCTAAAATTCAATTTTATTTCCTCTTATAGTCAAATATATTTTATTTAGATATTTTTGTGCCTTAGGCTTTGCAAAGCCTCAAGGACAAGTTAGGATATTTCTCTTTGGCCAATAGGCTTCTAGATGCTCTAGTAGGCTCTCTTCTCCTCATTTGTTATACAAGGCATGAGGATTCATTGTAAACAGTTGGTACTTGATGTATTTAAGAGTAATACATGGTTTTATGAGCTTGGACAAGATATTGGTTTTATGAAGTGAATGAATGGTTTGTGTGGCTTGATGTTGGAGAAGCTTGCTTGCAAGATTCCATAGCTTGGTGAATGGTGGTGTTTTTCTAACTTGTTAATGTTTTCTTGTCCTCATTTTGTTTTAGTCTACTTGTTTACTATAGATTAGAAAAGTATAGTTTGATATATGCTCATGGAAGCACCTCAAACCTCCTTTTTTCTATAGTTTTGATGTTTTCTTCTTTTAGTTCATCTTGGGGAATTCTTGACTGCTCCTTAGGCCCACTAAAACTTGTTCTTTGTTTTATGAATGATTAGTATGTTAGCTTATAAATATGATTCATGGTATGCCCTGCTTATTTAAAGTTTTCAAAACCTTGTTGTGAATATTTTCTATGGAATACTAATTGATTAGGTTAAGACAAAGAGGTTTTGTTTCGATCTTGCCCTTTGCCCATGCTCACCAACTTGTTTCAGAGTTTCCCGATAGTTTGATATATGTTGTTTAGGAGTTCCCTCTCCATATATTGAGTTGTTTGTTTATCTTATGTGTTTTCTCAAAATGTTGAAGGTAAATTTCTGAAGTTAGGAGTTCTAATGCTTCTATGTATCACCAGAATGTTCATCTTACATGTTTATCAGTTTGAGTATTGTTCATAGAGATTAATGATTTTCCCTACTTCATGAGTTATTTCTTTCAGACTATATATGTTTAAGACCTCTTAGTTTTTCTCAAACTTAATGTTCACCCCATACATCACCTAAAGGATCCATTAACCTCGCTCAATCAGCCCTGCAATACACTCTGCTTCATCATTTAGACACCCTAGACTTCATCTGACCCCATAGCCCTATTGATTTGACAGCCTCTCATTTCCACCTATCCTACTTAGTCATTTTACCCCAACCCAAAACAAACAAAAAAAACAAATTACACTTAACAACTAACCTAAAATCAATCATCCGAAGCAAACAAGTTCACATCCTTTGCACAATAGAGAGAGCCCTCTCTGAGTCCAAGAAGGTTAGGTCCTAGGACTCCAAAGACTGGTCTGATGTTACCCTGTCATTTGGTTAGCCAATCTGCCAAATCATGGGACACCAACAGGAGTATTAATTATTTTATTATGATTAGTGTTCTATTACTCCTTGTGACATCCTTCATCTTTGATTTGCTAATAAACCTGTTGAGGAATTTAATTTCCTCACTACATTCATGATTTCAACTTTGTCAAATTGTTGGAGTTGGAGAAGGATCCTTGCCTCTAGTGAAGAGGAGGGCTCTTTGGAGTGACATAATGCCTCCCAAATTCGCTGAATGAAATTCATCGAGTTGTCAAATATCATGATTTTTTGAATTTTTTTTATCAATTTCTAGCTTTAATCCTTGCCATAGGGAAAGGAAATCAGTTTGATTATTTGTATCTTTATTTTTCCATTAAAGTCAAAAATCACCCCTCCCGCTTCTTCCACCCATTTATTAATAATATTAATTTAATAATAATAAAAATTAATAAAATTGTAATAATATAATACAATTAATTCCTTTTATTTATTATATATATATATATATATATATATATATATATATATATATATATATAAACCAATTTTTTTTAATGTCCAAAAAAAATATTATAAAATAAACATACAATTAAGATTACACAAGACCATTTAATTTATATAAGCGCCCTATAAGCGCCCTAGTTATATGGTTATATATATTTGATTTAAAATATAATAAATAAGTTTTAATATTGGAATTCTATGTACCAATTCATTAAGTTCATCTATTTTGTGTTATTTCTTCTTGTTATATTTTGTGTTACGTCTTCTCGTTATAATTATTGTAGGGATTTTTCACAAATGCATTTAAAAAATATTTTGAAATATTTAATTTTGTTATAAAAAAAAAAAACAATTTTAAATAATTATTCTAATTAATAAATGTTTTTGGTTTTTTTTTAATTCAATTGTGTAATCTTTAAAATATTTTAGATTTTAAAATATTTATAGTATGGTGAAATGGATTAAAAACACACACACAAAACTTAGGTTTACTAATTTTAATATACAAATTATAACGTTGTTATAGGATTTGGTTTAATGTGTATTAAAAGTAGGTTAATATTTTATTTTATAACTAAGTTATAATTAAGATTACTATGTGTTTATTTTGGAATAAAAAAAATGGTATTGTTTATTGAGGCCACAATTTTATTTAGATGATGAATTTCTTGCCAGAATTTAACGATTTATTTTTAAGAAATCTAATTGTTATAATGTTTAAATCATTTTTTTGATGACATAAATGGGTTTAACACCATCAAGAACCCAAACCTTTAAGCTTGATAATTGTAACCCGAATTTTCAAAAAATTATGTCAGATTTTCTAAAAATCATTCCGACATTTCTATTCTGCCAGATTTTCTAAAAATCATTCTGAAATTTCTATTATTTTTCGGGTGAAATTGTAGTCTATTTAGACTAGGCAAAAAAATTTTGTGTACTTTATGTTTTTATTTTTCTAGTTGATTAAGGTTTTTATTACTTCAAATAACATCCATACAAAATCAGAGATTATTTTGTAACCTTAACAGTGTCAGATTTTGCCACAAGGGAAGTTATATTTATTAACAATGATTTACTTTTAATTAGTGAACACCATCCTAGAATAAAACTTCTCACATGCCCTAGCCTAGATATACAAAAATTTAAGTCCTAGTTACTCCCAGCTGTCCAATTTCTTAAAGGAACTATTCGATTACATAACTGCTTAAAGAGACTATTCTATTGAAAGTGAAAAGTGTTAGCTAAGATGCTAGATGAAGCATCAATTATTTGAGGAAGTGAGTGAGGTTGGATTCTAGGCACTTGTGCTTGCTGGAGTTGGAAGCTTGAGGCTGAATTGTAGATAACCCTTTATGTGGACCAAGTGAGCATCTAGACTGACAATATAGGAGCGTTGGTGGCATTGGAATCGCCGAATTTTATTAATACAAGCTATAACATCATTGCGGTCCTTGTGCTTTTCCTTTAGGAATTTTCCTAGGAGTGTCTTCATTTTCAAGTGGAGGGTGATGAAATTGAGATATTGACTATGTCGTCCCCTAGTATGAATATGGTTTGGAACCCAACTAGCTACTTCATTTTGGACTTCAAAATTGGAGTAAGATTGGCGATCATTTTTAGTCAAGGCTTCTAACTTCTGAATTTCTTCTCGAGTTTCTGGAGGGGTGGAGGACTGGAATATAGCCGCAGTGTTTTGTGCTTGGGATTGAGCTTGAGGTCGGCCCTAAGGGCCTTGACCTCCAAATCCATAATGAGGTCACATTTATTGGTGAGGCATGGTACTTAGCAAGAAGAAAGGCCTAGTTATATATGCCCCCTAGTAGAAGGGAAATCCAGTGAAACATGTTGATAAGGTCCAAGAAAATATTAGAAGAAACTTAGCACTTAATTGCCTGAAGGGCCTCAAAATTAGATTAACTAGTAGTGAGAGAGGATGAACATACAAAGAGTAGCTCCAAGTAGGGTCCAACAAGCATAAAACCTGGTCACACCAATGAAATTTCACACCACTAAGACACCCTGTAGACCATAAACCACATTCCAACATGTAAATACTAATAGACTGAGAATGTTGCAAAGATTGGACATATAAAAATGTGTTGGCATTATGATGTATGTGTTGTCCTTAATGACAACCTACTTGATGAGTTGTACATTAATGGAATATTATTTGATGCATGATGTATTATCAGGCTAGTTCAAGGGTGACATAGTGATTGAACAGAGTGAAAAAATGATTGGACACATGTATGCAGATTAGAGACAAAAGAATTATGAAGATGAATTTGAAGAAATATATGCGGGTTCGATGAAGAAAAACTACGTACACACGTGGGTATGAAGATGAAAAAGAACATACAGTTTGCGCAATATGATTCTCTAAATACCAAGGGTAATTACCATGGTATTAGCCCACAGTATTGAGCAGAGTATCGAATATTTATTCCCGTCAAAGATTACCATCGACACTAAGTGTGGTTTTGACCTATGGCATTGGCTAAGGCCTAAGCCATATAAGGAGATGAAGATCCAAGTGTTTGGGGGTGCATGTGTGAGGTTGATTGATGAATACTTCAATTTGAAGTATGATTGCATGGTATGGGTTATTAATGAGTGGTTGATCTGAAATAAGTATGCACTCAGTAATACAATGATGGATCAGGATCATTAGACCTGAAAATGCTATGTATTGTATGATCTGCTCATGGGTCAATTAGATCTATTATCTGACTTGTGTTTATTACTGTGTATGTCGTGATCTGGGTATGTCTGAAGTTCTGATGTGCAACGCAACTATGAATTGATAATTGCAGATATATACACTGGTTTGTCTATGGTAAGACGTATGTCTGAGTAATAGTGTATCGATTCTGTAGTATGTGCAGGTATTTACGTGGGTTTCATTCCTGAAAAGCGCGTATACACGCGGAAACACTTTAGGATAAGCACGTATGAAAGATAGGGTTTCTGTTGAATAATATGTTTGATCAGTCTAATCAATATTTCTCTGTTTCTGCTATATGTTTATGAAGTCTTCATACTGATCAAGGTTTAATAGTGATGTTTTGAGTATTGATGATGCTACTAGATGTATGTGATTGAAGATCAGTGATTGGTTGTTTGATTCAATGATTCAATGATTGGTTGAATGATTTTGTGCAGTGATCAGTTTCAATTTTGATATATGATATTGGGCTTAAATGATGGTAGTGGGCCAAGTCTGAAAATTTTATGAAAAGTGGCCTACAGGTTGTAATGTGTTGAAGCAGGTGGATCTAGTGTGAAAATTTATGAAACATGGTCCACGATAGTGTTGAGGGTTGGAGCCTTTAATGAGGAAGTCGAAGCTTCTTGCCAGTAGTAGCTGGTGATCAGATCAGGGGGTTGGAGCTCCCTTCTAGTGGGTGCTGGAGAACGAGTGAAAGTTGTAGCTTTCTACAGGTGGGTGCTTGTGTTTTGGTATGAGTCTGTGCCAGTACAAGATTGTAAGAAGTTTTCATTAGAATAAAAATTGAAGACAAAGACGGCAACAACAATGGTTTTCTCCCACATTGGGTTTCCACCTTAAATCCCGATGTTCATTCGCGTACATATGCAGGTTTACTTTAGTAAAGTCGCGTACATAAAACATAATAAGAAAAGAAAAAGTTAAGTGAGTTCTAAAATATTGATTTAACCCCCCCATTTTTCCCAATAAAAATTACCCCACAACTTTCTACCCACTCAAAAGTGAGATGTTGTGGAAAAAACATGTATCCTCACCAACCACTTCGTGATCTATATTTGTCCCTCATTACAATCACTTTCAATGTCCTAAGAGTTGCTTCCTCAATCACTATCTCCCTATTGCATGCTTGAAAGATCAACACAAGGTATGTGTAATGAAGGTTGGCCTCTAGGGGACCAAGAACTTCATGCGAAAGGGTTTTCACAAAGTGAGTGCTATGGGGTAAATATTCCACCTATGATGGGGGATTCTCATAGAGATTACATAATAAAACAAAGCTACAACAAACACACTAAGTGCTCGCAAAATAAATGAGAGCTGCCATGTTAATGTGAAGGAATGTATTATGGTTAACATGTGTGAATGCATGGGACAGGATAGCCATGCCATCCCCCCTCTTAAATGTAGTGAGAGGTGGCAAGGTGGTAGGCTTACCTTGTTGGCACATATTTCGATACCCCGATTTGGGAATGTCCTTTTTGCTCTTTTAATTAAATTTATTAATTAAAAAAATTTCATATGAATATGAATTATGGAAAATGTAGGTTGTGCTAAAACCACACTCATTGGTATGGTCATAACTCTTCTCATTTATGATGATGATATTGTTTTGACAGTGAACTATTACAACCTTGGGAAACAACTTAGAATCCTCAAATATTTCTACTTTGAGATGTGTATGATTGTAAATATGGAAAAAACTAAAATCATGATAATTAAATACAAAAGATCATCTATGATACTTTCATTTATGACAAAAACTCCTTAAAGAAAGTATTTATGACAACAACTCTTTAGAGAAAGTCACTTCACATCATAAGCTCAATTTGAATTATAACATTGAGAAAATGATAAATAGAGGTTTGAAAGCTTATTATAGGCTTGAAAACAATTTTAAGTTGGTGAATCTTTGGAGTTGGGATAAAAATAAGCACCATTGGTTGTGCAATCATAGGAGGGTTGAAGATGAAAAACACTTGCTCTTAGTTTGTCTATCTTATACTTACGTTTGATATAATTTTCAAAATATTTGACATGCTACCAACCTTCTTGACCTTTTAACTCAACAAAACTATAGTGATTTGGGAACACTCTATCACCTCTAATTAATCTCTTACCTTCCTAACTTCAGTAGACCATTATAAATCTTAGTGGATGTTAATCATCATCATCATCAAAACCTATTTCCACACCAAAAGCCTTCCATAATTTAATAACAATACATCAATTTAATTTATTTCACTACCATAGCTATCCTATTATTAAAAAATGTAATCAATTACATTCTTTCCATCATGTTAGCATCTCATTTTAATCTTCATCCAGAACAATTTTTTAACTCCGACAAAATAAAAATTACTCATTTTCTTTTACAACAACGAATATAAATTCATCAGGTTCGACTTGAAGATATGTTAAATCTTTAGCTCACTATGTTTTCACATTAAATATTGAAACCATGGCTCTTGTTAATCTTTATTGGGTTTTGAATCATCAATGTCATTTACACAGCAAGCGTTGTATTTTTATCCAAATATAATCAGAATCAAAGCTAATTTATAAACAAAACAACAATTGTTGCCTTGAATTTATTAGGAGAGAACAAAACTACTTGCTGACCCCTCATAAATCATAGATTAATGAACGCTCTTCACAGATGATCATTAGGGTTTGGCTTGTTTTGGCAATTCCAGTTCATGCACAATGTTCCCTTCAACATCATAAAATGTAACGTGCAACCTTTTTCCTTGAACTTTGAAAGACATGAAACCCTGACCGTTGTGGAAGAACTGCAAACCCTCCATGTTCGCCCCTTCCTTCATTCCCTTCCATGCTTTGGACCCCCCTCCGCTTGTCAAAAACTGTAAAGGACTGCAACATATGACCCTCATTATCAGAAATTCACCTCTCTTTTTTTTCAATTATGTGTAGTCAATAACAATCTGTAAATTTACCTGTTGATGCCACTAATATGCTCCAGACAGTGGTCATGGCCATTCACATACAGGTCCACCCCATAAGCCTTAAGAGACACACATGGCATAAATTTGATAAGTTACCTTGATTGGGTAAGTTACCATGGCATAAATTGGATAAGTTACCATAATAATAAAAAACTCAGAAGATTAATTTACTTCAATTATGGGCAATAGCTGCTGAATCAGTTCATCGGTGTCTCCATGTGAACCGACGCTTCGAATAGGATGATGGCCAATCACTATTTTCCATGTTGCAGTTGAAGCCTCCAAAGCAACTAGCAGATTCTGCAGAGCCATCACTTTAAATCCTTTGAATACAAATAATATATAATTAGGTATATGCTATCTTCAATAAGTACCTGTAATTGCTGCTTGAGATACTTTTGTCTAGGAATAACACCTCTCCAGTCATATGTATGGTTGCCTGGTTCCCAATACTGATCAACAAATGGATTCGTGTCCAAGAAGAAAAAATCTGCTGAAGTGTGCTCTGTACAAACACACAAAGATCAGCTACAGTATATTGAGAAACAGAGGAAATTAGAATAATGGATATATTGTGTACATGAATTCCATTAATACCTCCAGATTCAAGCCCATGTGGGCAAATGTCGTACTTGAGAATGAATGACCTTTCACAGTTCCATCGAGGATCTCGGCTTCTCAGAGAGGGGCTGAGCTGAGCTAACACGTCTCCCCTGTAATCATGGTTCCCTAACACTGTCCACCACAGAAATTAATTGGGGCAGGCCATTTGTTAATAACTACAAAAATAATTCTAGAATGCTGAAACCAATCTTTTCAAAATCAATATAATGGAGTTATTTTTAGTGATAATTTTTTTGGAGATTTTTCTAATGATTTTTTCTGATCAAATTTCTTTAAAATCTGGCAAGAATTTATGGAAATCTCACAAGTTTGATGTGTAACCCCTAGACAATGGAAGTGCCCAAGGGTGAATCCATATATACAATCAAAAACCATTTTAAATAACACAAATCAAGATTTCGCCTCAATTTTTTTTTTACCAAATTCCAGCATCCAAAACTCCAAAAAATAGCACTAAAAACAGCTCCCAATACAATTTCAATTTTCAGTGGACAGATGATGTATTTATAGTTCATACCACTATACCATGGTGTCTGCAAACTTTTGGCTGTGTAGATTCCAGAAAACGATTCCTCAAAACTTGGGTCACCAATACCAGTCAATCCATTGTCATAAAAATTATCACCAGTCGAAATGACGAAATCGATTCCCAGCTCCTCTCCTATTCTTCCCATCTATAACATGATCCAACCACACACAGTGGAATACAAATTTAAGCAAAAAATAATGCCCATTTTTAGCGAACTTTGTGAAGTTCTTATTAAACCATTTTGTTCATTCATTCACAACTTCCTTTTGAAATCAGAAACAAATGAAGAAAACTTGAAGAAGAGTTGGTCTAACCTGAGTAGCCACTCTAGACTGGTTGTAAAGTCCTTTTCTACCCCAATCTCCAACTACCAAAAAATTAAGTGAATCTCCAACTTTCTTTGCAGATCGAACGTGTTGGAGAGAAGAGTGGGATTTCTGTGTTAAAGAGCAGAGGAAGATTAAAATCAAATAAACCTTTGACCATGTCCATCCTTCAGTCCTCTGCATCTGCAAATCAGAGTTAGTTCTGCCAAAGCTTTCCAGTGTTAGCGGCGAAAGCAATAAATAATGTTCCTCACTGTTGCAAGCTTGGGCTATCCCAACACTATGAACAATTGCAGAGGGATTACAAGTATAAATAGGCGACTAAAAAGTAGGATGAGAATGAGATGATGGGGATGCATTTACGCACCAGGAATAACACGTGAAAGTTTGGATGTCGGAAATTTTTCGGGAAGTTTCCATGTGTAAAGTATTTCAGCCATAATGCTTACATGTGAAGCAACCACTCAGGTATAAAGTATTCGTAAATTCTTTATAAAATATTTGTCCAAACATACAAATATGGGAAAAGGCCAAAAGAAATGTGGGAAGAAAGAGTATGTATTTTTTGCTCCTCCGGAAAAGTGGAAACAGAAAAACATTTCATTCTAGAATGTGAGGCCTTCAAGGACACCAGAGAAAACTATGCAGGCATTTTGGCAGCTAATTATTGGGATAATCTATTCAGCGAAGAGTTTGTCGATAAGCTGGGAGTGCTCATTGTAAAACTTCACAGAAAAAGGGCCGAATACAAGAGTCAGATAGAGAAGCAATCTGTCCCATAGGCTATTTTTAGCCTCGTGGACATTAAAAATTCTTTCTTTCTTTCTTTCTTTCTTACAATCAAGAACATGGAACAGCTAAGCGTGACAAAACGTGGAACATATAGGACCAAACAAAGATATAGGGAAATTATCATGTATTCATGATTGATTTCCTGATTTATTGTTTTTCATTTTTTCCTTTAATATTTTTTTCATTTAATGAATAAATTAATGTTTTAGTGTTTTATATTATGTGTTGAGAAATTTTTAGGATCAATTGCATTCATTCTCGAGAAAAGAGCTATGGGTAAAACTGATCTCACACGTAGGGTATAATTACGTATAAATAACATAGTGATGGATGATGAGTGGGGAAACAAGTGAGGCCGATAGTTGATTAATTGTTGAGATTTGTGTAAACTTTTATTCCATTCTGATTAATTAATTAATTAATTTTTATAAAAGTTAATAATAATGTTTGTTTAAATCATTTCTAATGATGTTCAAGAAAGAAAGGTTTATTCAATTCAAAATTTTATTTGTTTATTTATTAATTAGAGGAGATAAATCATTATTTGTTGGAGGTTATTAACTATGATATATATATGTATTGATAGTTTTAATTATAAGATTCATACTTGTGTCGAGATTTTTATAATTTAATTTGAATTTAATTTATTTAATTATTATTATTATTATTATTATTTAAATAAATTAAAAAGTTAAATCTATAAGTCTAAGTTTTGAGTTAATTAAAGTATTAGGAGGGTGAAGGTAACAATTATTATGATGATAAATTGATTAAGATTAATATGTGATGGAAGAATTAAACATCATACTTAGCTAGAGGAGAATAAAGTTACATGGAATAATAGGGAATTAATTAATTTTAAGAATATTATATTAAGGGAGGACTGAAGAAAAAGATTTAATATAGGGAATAAAGGGAAGGATGTTTCAAATAAATTAATTAATAGAGTTCCAAGCAAAGGGGGGAGAGAGGGAGGCAGGAATACTGGACAAAAAAGGATGTGATGGACGAGGGAAAGGGAAAACAAAGGGGGAGAAGGGTAGGAGGCGAAGCAGGGTTAGGGCGAGAGATGAAAGACAGGGAAGGGACCAAATTAGGTATGGGTGCGAATGTTATTTAAGGTTGGAATCTAGTTATCACTTATTTTCCATCCATCATCACGGTTAAGGTTATCAGGATGCTTCCTAATTTCAATGGCTTCCCTAAATTTCTTGTGGTAATAGTGATCAATTTTAGCCAATACCCGGGAATTTTCAATACAGATATGATGATTGGTTTTGTTGGAATGCTCAGCTAAAGCTGATGTTTTGAGGCGGTTATGTTTGATGTCAGCAGCATGTTCCTGAATTCTGGTTAAAATGGATCCCCGGTTTCTCCAATGTATGGTTTGCCACATGAACACAGAATTAAGTAAACACCTTTTTGGCATCTAGGATCAATCAGATCTTTGACCGATTTGAGATAATTATTAATGGTATTCAAAGGTTTAAAAGATGTTTTGATATTGTTCTTTCTTAGAATGTGAGATATTTTATCTATGATGCCTGCTATGTAGGGTAAGTGAACCTTGCCCATTATATCATCCATTTTTAACTTGTTTTTTGGATAATTTTTCGCATTGTTGAAGGCTTTGATTATTAGGTTTCTCTTATACCCATTCTTCTCAAAATCTCCCATGAGATGGTTTTTCTCTTGTTCAAAGTGATCTTGATCTGATATGCGCACACCTCTGGTTGCTAATGTGTTGAGAACCCCAAGTTTTTGAGTCGGATGATGATGAGAGTTGGCATGTAGCTATTGTTCAATGTGGTTTTTCTTTCGATAGACCTGGTGTGAAATAAAGCCATCCTGGTTCCTGGTGATGAGAATGTCAAGAAAATGAATACTATTATTTTCTTCTACCTCCATGGTAAACTTGATAGAATCAGAGAGACAATTCAAGTGTTTTAAGAAATTGTCCAATTTTTCTTTTCCATGTGGCCAGATAATGAAGGTATCATCCACATATCTTTTCCAAAGTTTTGGTTTAATAGGGCTGGATTTAATAGCTTTGTCGTCAAAATCTTCCATGAAGAGATTGGCAATGATAGGGGATAAAGGGGAACCCATAGCAACACCACAAGTTTGTTCATAAACTTCACCTCTGAAACTAAAAAAGGTTGATTTGAGACAAATTTCTATTAAACTGGTTGTTTGCTGATCAACGATCTTGTGAACCACCTTCATGGATTTATCAATGGGAATATTGGTGTAAAGATATTTCACATCAAAGCTCACAAGGATGTCATCTTTATCTAGGTGTAATTGTTTGATTTCATTAATGAAGTGAAAGGAATCTTTGACAAAGGAATCGGTGTTACCAAATAAGGGTTTGAGCTTTTTAGCGAGGTGTTTGGCAAGATGGTAAGTAGGACCCCCATTGGTGTTGACAATGGGTCTTAAGGGGATACCATTCTTATGTATCTTGGGGACTCCATAGATGCAGGGGGTGAAGGGGTTATTTTCTAAGAGATTTTTGATGTTAGGCACATAGCAAGATTTAAGTAGGTTTTGAACATTTTTAGAGATTCTTTTTATAGGGCTCTTTTTTAATTTAATGTAACAACTCGAGTTATTGAGGTGGTCTGGCATCTTATTGTCATAATCTATCGAGTTCATGATGACAGTAGCTCCACCTTTGTCAGCTTTCAAGACCACAATATTAGGGTTTTGATTTAAATATTTGAGAGTTGTCAATTCTTGTTTGGAAATATTGTTGGCTTTTCTCATTATGATGGAGCAGTCTTGCCTTATGATTTCTTTTAAGTTATCTGAGAACTCTTTTATACCATATTCAATGCTACAAAGAATATCATGCTTGGGAATGTTGCGAGGTGAAATGGAAAAATTAAGTCCTTTTTCAAGAAGTTTGAGCGTGGGTTGGTCAATGGGCATGCTGGACAAATTTATAACCTTATTGTTGATGGGTGGGGAGGTCGGTCTAATGTGCGATATCTCTTTCTCTTTTCCGTTCTCAGGTCGAGGTAACATATTCTTGTTTTTCAACAAAACAATCTTACACCCAATATCAGAATTACACTGCCCTTCCTCAACATTGACAAGATTTATGTTATCGTGTGGAAATGTAATACCAGAAACGAAATCGGAAGACACAGTAGAGTCCAGCTCACCCACACCCAGTTTCATCTTTCATGTTCTGATCTCATCAATAGAATTTTCATCTGTCCTCGTAACATATTGAGGTAGCGTGACAATTGGCTTTTGTTTGGTATTGCTGGAACAAGACTCAGCAATACAGCGCTGATCGTGTCCCACTGTGACTACGAATGGATAGACTGCGGGCTCGTGGGACGTGGTTGGTGCATTGTAACCTTTTTCCTCCGAGCTAGTTGGTTGACTAAAAATTAAATCTTGCTCGATTGTGTTGGAGATAGCAGCTAAAGATTCATTAATGTTCCCCGCAACCTGTTCAGGTTCTTCCATGGTTTCAATCGGTTCCGCAATTGTTAATCCCTATTCTGCATGTCGACTGACTATCGCATTATCCTCAGCAGTTCGGTTTTGAGTCTAAGTGTTATCATTATGGGAGCCTGAGATAGAAATAAGAGAATTCATGACCGATAATTGGCCAGGATTTATTTTGGAGAGAGGGGTTTGTTTGCAGGGGGGAGATTGGTGAGTTCGACTGCCGAGAACAGATTCAGAGGTGAGGGAGACATTTTTTTCAATGAGTTTGTCAAATTTCTTAGATTGTTTAGCATTTTTTTAATTCAGCTAATTTGAGAGATTTTAGCTAGGAGCAGGCATCAACCCTAGACCAGAGTGTAGAGTCAAAGTGGTTTGCTAAACTGATATGTAGGTTAAAAACTCTGTTATTTAATGAGTTAAGTTGAGAGCGAATTTTCTTGATTTTAGAGCGCACAAGGGCTAGGATAGCGTGGTTGAAGATATGGAGATTTTTGGGGTTCTTAATATTGTGATTAATGTTGGCAAATGGCGGAATGACAGAGGCATCCCTACATCTTTTGAGGAATGTGATATTAGACTTTTTTCTTGCAATTCGAGATCTGTATCGTTTAAATAACTGAACTTCGTGTAATTTTTCCTTTTCGTATAGGTTTAAAATTATAGATTTGAGGCTTCTGCGATGAGTATTTTGTGTAGAGAAGTTTTCCAGATCAATTGCATCCATTCTTGGTAATTTCAACGTTTCGAACCCAGCTAATGAGGTTCATCTTCAGGAAAAGATCCATGGGTAAGACTGATCTCACACATAAGGTATAAATAGGATAGTGATGGATGATGAGTGGGGAAACAAGTGAGGCCGACTTAATTTTTTTTATAAAAAAATAAATAAATAGTTGATTAATTGTTGAGATTTATGTAAACGTTAATAATATGGTTATTCCATTCTAATTAATTAATTAATTAATTTTTATAAAATTTAATAATAATGTTTGTTCAAATCATTTCTAATGATGTTCAATAAATATTTATTCAATTCAAATTTTTATTTGTTTATTTATTAATTAGAGGAGATAAATCATTATTTTTTGGAGGTTATTAACTATGATATATATATGTATTAATAGTTTTAATTATAAAATTCATACTTGCGTCGAGATTTTTACTTATAATTTTTTTTTTTTTTTAATAAATTAAAAAGTTAAATCTATAAGCTTAAGTTTTGAGTTTATTAAAGTATTAGGAGGGTGAAGGTAAAAATTATTTATGATGATAAATTGATTAAGATTAATATGTGATGGAAGAATTAAACATCATACCTAGCTAGAGGAGAATAATGTTACATGGAATAATAGAGAATTAATTAATTTTAAGAATATTATATTAAGGGAGGACTAAAGAAAAATATTTAAGATAGGGAATAAAGGGAAGGATGGTTCAAATAAATAAATTATTGGAGTTCCAAGAAAAAGGGGGAGAGAGGGAGGGAGGAATACCAGACAAAAAAGGATGTGATGGACGAGGGAAAGGGAAAACAAAGGGGGAGAAGGGTAGGAGGTGAAACAGGGTTAGGAAAAGAGATGAAAGACATGGAAGGGGCCAAATTAGGTATGGGTGCGAATGTTATTTAAGGTTGGAATCCAATAATCACTTATTTTCCATCAATCATCACGGTTAAGGTTATCAGGATGCTTCCCAATTTCAATGGCTTCCCTAAATTTCCTGTGGTAATAGTGATCAATTTTAGCCAATACCCGGAAATTTTCAATACATATATGATGATTGGTTTTGTTGGAATGCTCAGCTAAAGCTGATGTTTTGAGGTGGTTATGTTTGATGTCAGCAGCATGTTCCTGAATTCTGGTTAAGATGGATTGCCCAGTTTCCCCAATGTACGGTTTGCCACATGAACAAGGAATTAAGTAAACACCTTTGTGGCATCTAGGATCAATCGGATCTTTGACTGATTTGAGATAATTATTAATGGTATTCAAAGGTTTAAAACATGTTTTGATATTGTTCTTTCTTAGAATGTGAGATATTTTATCTGTGATGCCTGCTATGTAGGGTAAGTGAACCATGCCCATTATATCGTCCATTTTTAACTTGTTTTTTGGATTATTTTTCGCATTATTGAAGGCTTTGATTATTAGGTTTCTCTTATACCCATTCTTCTCAAAAACTCCCATGAGATGGTTTTTCTCTTGTTCAAAGTCATCTTGATCTGATATGCGCATAGCTCTGGTTGCTAGTGTGTTGAGAACCCCAAGTTTTTGAGTCGGATGATGATGGGAGTTGGCATGCAGGTATTGTTCAGTGTGGGTTTTCTTTCGATAGACCTAGTGTGAAATAGAGCCATCCTGGTTCCTGGTGATGAGAATGTCAAGAAAAGGAATACTATTATTTTCTTCTACCTCCATGGTAAACTTGATAGAATCAGAGAGACTATTCAAGTGTTTTAAGAAATTGTCCAATTTTTATTTTCCATGTGGCCAGATAATGAAGGTATCATCCACGTATATTTTCCAAATTTTTGGTTTAAGAGGGGTGGATTTAGTAGCTTTGTCTTCAATATCTTCCATGAAGAGATTCGCAATTATAAGGGATAAAGGGGAACCCATAGCAACACCACAAGTTTTTTCATAAACTTCACCTCTGAAACTGAAAAAGGTTGATTTGAGACAAATATTATAAGCTCCCATCATCATCCGACTCAAAAAATTGGGCTTTAACACTCCCTCTCAACTAGGGAGAACTCCATCCACATGTGCAATCCAAACACCGTGCGACATCCCACCGTAACTTTCTTTGTTCGCTTATTTATTTCAGAATAGAAGTGGGTCAGTCATAAAGACATCATTCCCAGCTGAAAGATTCAACCCAGAGGTCTGAAACCTCTGTAGGACTCACAAAGAGTCTCATACCAACCCGAAGTTGGTTTACCTGACCCGAAGTCAGTTGGAGGTCTGAAACCTCACTATACTTGATCCCAAATCAAGTGGTTGGACCGTGCCATCCTAGATAGAGAGTACTGCAATCTCTGATGCATCCATCAGTCTTTTCTACTAGTCTCTAGCTTTTCCCACCCCACTGGAAAAATGAGAGTACTTCCCATGAGCCATGAACACAATGGGTAGGATTCATACAAGGCATAGATAATGAGAGGTGAACCAACTCAATCATCAAAATGGTGGGGCAGAATCCCACCAACAAGGTTCGACAAGCCTAGCCCTGTGGTTTCTTATAGCTCTGAGAAGCTATCCCTAAAGCCCCCCAGAGCTCATTGTCCAACAGGACCCTCAACATAGGGTCCCACGATACCAAGATTCTCACAGAAGGTTAGGAACTTGACCTTCCCTAGGGGCTTTGTAAGAATATCCGCGACCTTCTCATTAATTCCTATATGATCGAGCCTTACGACACCTCACTGTACCACACTAGAAAATTTGGCGGAATTTCCGACGGCCAATTCGTCGCTATTCCAACACATAGTCGTCGCAAGAGCGACAGTTCGAGGGTGGGAAAAACGTGGTTTGCCATACCGTCGCAGTTCTGACGCACTTAAAAAGTGTCGCACTATCGACACTTTTTCTGTCACTTCCAAACAAGCATCGCTCTTTTGACGTTTCCCAAACCGTCACGCTTCCGACGTTTGTAAACTATCGCACTTCTGACGAAATGTGGTCCGACGTTTTGGACGTCGCTCTTCCGACATTTGTAAACTGTCGCAATTCCGACGAAATGTGGTCCGACGTTTTGAACGTCTCTCTTCCGACGTTTGTAAACTGTCGCAATTCCGATGCAATGTGGTCCGAAGTTTTGGACGTCACTCTTCGAACGTTTGTAAACTGTCGCAATTCAGACGAAATGTGGTCCGACGTTTTGAACGTCGCTCTTCCGACGTTTGTAAACTGTCGCAATTCCGACGAAATGTGGTCCGATGTTTTGAACGTCGCTCGTCCGACATTTTTATACTGTCGCTCTTCTGACGTTTTTAAGCTGTCGCAATTCCGACGCTTACAAGGCGTCGGTATACCGACGGCGGGTTCAATTTAAAAAACAAAAAACAAAAAACAAAGAAAAACAAAAACAAAACAAAACAAAACAAAACTTTAAAAGAGGAAAAACGTTGTTTTGAATATATTATATGAAGTAAAACAGTCCATGAAGTCATTACATTTTTGCATCTGAAGATTGGAACCCAAATATCCATCCAGAAAAGTGGAAGTCCCACCCCAGACAATGATAGAAAAATACCCCATGTCACATACAGGGACATGATATAAAACCTAGTAATGGTCCACATGGATATTATCGATAATCTGAGAAAGCATCCAAATATGCCCGAGGCATCTATAAGAAAGTGAAATAGCAGTATGTAGAATAGTAAAGCAACAGATAGAGTACCGACGTCCATTGTTCCAAATACAAATTAAAGTACCCAAAATCCTTGAACAGAGAAAAACGCTAATCACGTGAGGAGTGTGATATGTCCAAAATATAAAAATACCATCAAACCTTATCAATAAACCAACATCACTAGTTTTGAAGGTAGAGTGATAAACATTAATCATTTTTTTTTCATAAGAGAAAAAACGTTGTTTTGAATATATTATATGAAGTAAAACAGTGCATGAAGTCATTACATTTTCACATCTAAAGATTGGAACCCAAATATCCATCCAGAAAAGTGGAATTCCCACCCCAGACAGTGATAGAAAAATACCCCATGTCACATACAGGGACATGATATAAAACCCAGTAACGGTCCACATGGAGATTATCGACAATCTGAGAAAGCATCCAAATATGCCGAGGCATCTATAAGAAAGTGAAATAGCAGTATGTAGAATAGTAAAACAACAGATAGAGTACCGACGTCCATTGTTCCAAATACAAATTAAAGTACCCAAAATCCTGCAACAGAGAAAAACGCTAATCATGTGAGGAGTGTGATATGTCAAAAATATAAAAATACCATCAGACCATATCAATAAACCAGCAACATAGACTAGCATCGCTAGTTTTGAAGGCAGAGTGATAAACATTAATCATTTTTTTTTCACAAGAGAAAAAACGTTGTTTTGAATATATTATATGAAGTAAAACAGTCCATGAATTCATTACATTTTCACATCTGAAGATTGGAACCCAAATATCCATCGAGAAAAGTGGAAGTCCCACCCCAGACAATGATAGAAAAATACCCCATGTCACATACAGGGACATGATATAAAACCCAGTAACGGTCCACATGGATATTATCGACAATCTGAGAAAGCATCCAAATATGCCTGAGGCATCTATAAGAAAGTGAAATAACAGTATGTAGAATAGTAAAGCAACAGATAGAGTACCGACGTCCATTGTTCCAAATACAAATTAAAGTACCCAAAATCCTTGAACAGAGAAAAATTCTAATCATGTGAGGAGTGTGATATGTCCAAAATATAAAAAGACCATCAGACCATATCAATAAACCAGCAACATAGACCAGCATCGCTAGTTTTGAAGGCAGAGTGATAAACATTAATCATTTTTTTTTCCACAAGAGAAAAAACGTTGTTTTGAATATATTATATGAAGTAAAACAGTCCATGAAGTCATTACATTTTCACATCTGAAGATTGGAACCCAAATATCCATCCGGAAAAGTGGAAGTCCCACCCCAGACAGTGATAGAAAAATACCCCATGTCACATACAGGGACTTGATATAAAACCCAGTAACGGTCCACATGGAGATTATCGACAATGTGAGAAAGCATCCAAATATGCCCGAGGCATCTATAAGAAAGTGAAATAGCAGTATGTAGAATAGTAAAGCAACAGATAGAGTACTGACGTCCATTGTTCCTGCAAATACAAATTAAAGTACCCAAAATCCTTGAACAGAGAAAAACGCTAATCATGTGAGGAGTGTGATATGTCCAAAATATAAAAAGACCATCAGACCATATCAATAAACCAGCATCGCTAGTTTTGAAGGCGGAGTGATAAAAATTAATTATTATTTTTTCACAAGAGAAAAAACGATGTTTAGAATATATTATATGAATTAAAACTGTCCATGAAAATAGTATCATAAAGCGGATACAGGAAATGTGCAGAGACATGTACTGTTGATATACGCCTCACACAAAAACATTGCCCAGACTCATGGCAAATTTGTCATCAAAAAATAAAAAAATTAAGAAGACTGCCCTCATACGGGGAAACCAGTCTTGAACGTTTACAGAATTCAAAAATATTACAGAGGTCCAGCACAGTAATATAATCTAAAAGCAGCCCAATTAAGTGGGTCGCGAAGCAAGAAAAACAAATTAACCAAACTACTCCTCCGGTGGTTCCTCCACGATTCGGCACCATCCTTCGGAAGGTCCAGGATCGCTAGGTGCTACCTCCACATTCATGCCACGGCTCCCCTCCTGAAGGCCCGAATGTTGGCCGGCTTTTTCCGAGCTCAGACCCACCGGACGGGTGCATTCTTCCTCCGTTTGGGCCTCCTCGCGGAAAACCACAGTGACTGAAGCTGTGATTCGTGGGCGGTTGAGAGAGAAATTAAAGGAAAATTGCGCAGTGCGCGTCGTGGGAGAAGGTGAACTAGCGGTGGGGAAACGAGGAGCAGGGGAATCCATACGGTGGCCAGATCCTACAACCCGACCCCGCCCACTCCTAGTATTTGGATAGAGACCTGCATAATCACTGGACTGGTCGGAAGAAAACTCGGTTGAGGGGCTGGAGGGAGCGCGTAGGAGTTGACCTCTAGTGATCCCCTTGCGGCAACGCATCCTTTGACGCACGCGAGGCATGGGTGCAGTCTCACTAGCAGTGGGCACAAGAGGAGACGGAGAAGCAGAATTCCAAGAAACAGAGGAAGACAGACAAGGACCAGACCGAGAGAAATGTAGATATGCAGCAAGGTCTACGCAGCAGTTCAGCTGGCCACTTCTCCTTCTCGTCATAGTGAGCAGGCAGTGTAACCCAGCAACCGGCTCGTTTGAAAAACCATAGAGAAATGCCATTTTATCGACCCGACTACAATGCAATCGAAGGACGCCCGTCATAATTAATCTCTGATCATTAATGAGAGCCGAAGGCCGGATCATATTGGAGCATGCGGAATCGCTAACAAGAGTGGAGGTCCGATCTTGAACAGTGTTAAAACTTAATTAATGCGGATTTGATGTGAAAACCTTGGAACTTAATTGAACAACGTTAAAACTTAATGCGATTGATATGAAATCGCCACATCCATGTCCCATTGCCTTAAACGCCATCGAATGCACCCACAACCGGGAGCAGGGCAAGTTTTGATTGAGGACACTTGGTAGAAATTGATTGGAGCGGATCTTTGTTTGGGCCACTCGCGTAGTGGAAATCCGGACCCGAAAAAGATTAGGGCGAATTTGATAAGAAATTCGCGTCACAACTCTCCCTCCGTACGCCAGCCCAACTTCGGACCCGAAAAATATTAGGGTGGAATTCATTTGGTTTTCGCGTCACAAAATTGGCCGACGTCAGCAGGCTATTTTGGAACGCGAATTTGGTTTGAATTATGGTTTATCGCCGTTTGAAGTCGGGCGGGCTCGACTTAAGAACAATTTTGTTTGATCCCATCTTATAAAATTTGTGTTGGTTTTCTTTGATAATACACATATTTATAATAAATCATGGGAATACCACACTAGTAAACATGTGGAAAAGTTATATAAATTATTGAAAACAATCATTTTTATGTAAAAATATCCAAATGTGCTTTTGGGAAATAAGAATTCGAGTATTTGGTTCATATTGTTTTAAAGGAAGGAGTGAAATTGGAGCCTCAAAAGATGCAAGCTATTACAAAATGACCTATTCCTAAGAAAATCAAGGTTCTTAGAAGATTTTTTAGACTTACATGATATTATTGATCATTTTTAAGAATTATGCATGCATTTCAAGTTCACTCACATATCTCTTGAAGAAAATATCATTTATATGGAATGATGAGGCGACTTTGGCATTCTCTCTTTTAATGGATGCCATGTCTTCTACACCAACATCGGTTGCACCTACTTTTGGTAAAACATTCATAGTAGAGTGTGAGGCACTAGGACAAGGAATTTACGTAACATTAACACAATAAGGGATATCATTGGCTTTTAAAAGCAAGGAATTCAAAGAAAATATTTGGTGAAATCTACATATGAAAAATAAATGGAAGCAATATTACATGCAATAAAAAATGGGGATAGCATATCATTGGGAGGTACTTTAAAGTCAAGATATACCATGATAGCATAAATTATTTTTTGAAGCTATGGATTTCATTGGAAGATTAACAAAAATGAGGAGAAAAATGCAAAGTTTTAATTTTGAGATAATCTGCAAAAAGGGTAAGGAAAATTTAGTACATGATGCTCTTTCTAAAATAGAAGAGGCCTCAAATTTATATCCAATTACATTTCTATTCCTAGGTGGCTAGAAGAAGCTTGCCATAATGGAAAAATGACAATAGTACTAAACAAAAACTAAAATTTATAAAGGATGGGATGAACTCTATGGAGCATTGGGAGTGAAAGAGAGATATACTTTGGTGCAAATGTAGAATATTTTATGCACGCAAGCATATTTGAATAAACAAATATTAAGGGAGTCCCATGTCTCTCTGATGGTAGGACGCAGGGTTCCTTAAAACATCTCAAAGGATCAAAAAATATATTTTTGAAAGGAATGAAGAAAGATATTCAAAATTTTGTAAGAGAAGGTCAGGTTTGCATAATAAATAAAAGAGAGATAGTAAAATCTCTAGGGTTACTTCAACCATTCCACATACATATTCAAAGACTACAAGATATATCAATAGACTTTATTACAAGGTTACTGAAATATAAAGGTAAATATTACATTTTTGTGGTCATTTATGTAGACAAATTTTGTAGATTTTTTTGGTAGAGCTCAAAGTACACAAAGAAAAATCCAAGTGGCAGAAGTGTCCGTGAAAGAAATTCATAGTCTTCATGGTTTTCCTAAAGTAATAGTAACAAGAAACTTTTGGAAATAATTATTTAATATGAGTGGAGAAACACTAGCTACCATGAGTTCTACATATCAAACACAATCAAATGGTCAAACAAAAATAGTTAACAAATGTTTTTAAGGTTATCTACAATGTTTCTCTTTAGAAAAGCAATCTTAATGGATGAAGTGGGTTCGTCAAGGAAGAATGGTAATATGATACTACCTATCAGACATCTACTAAAATTTCCCCATTTAAGGTCCTTTATGGATATCCAACTCCTAGTATCTCATACTTTTTGCAAAATAAGTCCAAAGTATAGGAAACAGAGTCACATATGGAAAATACTAAAGAAACTTTGAAAATTATTATGGAAAACCTTCAAATGACATGAAACATGATAAAACAGCAAGGGGAACAACATTGAAGTGAAAGATAATTTGAGGAGGGTAATTGGGTATTTTTTAGATTATAGCATTATAAGCAATCTTCATTCAAGAAAAAAAAGAATAAAGAATTAGCTCAAAAATGTTATGGCCCTAAATAATTATTCATAGGATTGCACAAGTGGTATAGAAGTTATATTTTCCTTCTTCTTGCATTCATAAGGTTTTTCATGTATCTTGCCTAAAAGAGGTTTTGGGAAAAAATATGCCAATGTAAATAGAACTTCCAAAATTAGATGAAGAATGAAAGTTGATTCTTGAACCACAAAAGTTATAGATAAACATTATGTATCTCTTTGACATATAACCATTATGAAGTACCTAATCAAGTGGAAGAATATTCCTCTAGAAGAAGGTACATGGTAAAATGATCAATTCGTGATGAAATACCCACGGCTAAAGGGTTCGTTTGAAGTTTTGACAAATGTTTTGTTATATGTTTTATATAATGCGCGGCAGAATAGTTGTATTGTTTGTTAAGGTCCCACACAGTGATCAAATTTGAAGGGCATGTCTGAATTTCAATTAGAAGGGCATATATCTATGTCGCCCTTCCATAATGAAAAGCTTTAAAAAAAAAACTTTTCAATTGACCACAATAAATTATTTTTATATTTCATTTTCAGAAAGACAAAACCATCAATCTTTATATTAATAAAAGACTGTTACATATACAACAATGAAGAAGGCTCCATCTTTAATTGCTTAAATATCTCATTGGAAATGTCAACATAAGTCTTGAAGACACTATTATAAGAATTTGGATACATACCACCGGGATATAGGAGATTCTTATGTGTCAGATTGTGTAATGCAATTTTGACTTTGTCTCATAAGGAGCAGCAGCATGGAGGTCTGGATTTTTCTTATAGAACTTTATTATTATTATTTGAAACGTTGTTTATAGATATGAATACAACAATGAAATTATGAGCATGGTGGACAATTAGTCAAGCTCATGATGCCAAACCATGATGATGTAAGTTTGGAATTTAACATTTTTACATGTTAAAGACAAATAGTCAAAATCATTGACAACTTAGTATGCCATAATTAATAATCATTCCTTGTTCACTTTTGTTAATAGGTTTATGTCACACGATGATCTCTCTTCTCTGGCATTTACTTGTATTGAAGATCACTATTCTAGGAATAAGGAGTTATTTTCTCCAAAAATAACCCTAGCCAAACATTGACAATGCATCAAGGATATCTTCCTATGCTTCATAAGTACATATGTTCTACTTCTAAATCATGTCTTGGAAGTGGTTGTTTTGCTGGAAATTATTCACCAGTTGGTTTCATACCAAAGTCTTTTTCTCATTTTCAGCATCCAAAACATGAAAAAGATAATGGTTTAAAACAACATAAATATTTGAAATTTTGCAAGAATTGTCTGGCACACTTTGAATATGAATTTTGAAGTCAAGTGCATGATCTTGTATAGGATCAAGTGTCATTTTGAATACCAAATGTTTCACAAGAAACTTCTCAACATGCTACCCTGCAGTAAGGATTAAATGACAATATTGCATCAACTATTTCCATAATAAAAGTGCACCTCGGCCATAAGACTAAACAACTACAAATGTTGTAGATCTAACGAGACCACACAATCAAATGTATTCCACAAGGCCAATACTGTATGAAAAATGAAAAGGAGTTTGCAACCAAAAATACCTTAGGCAACTAATTCAATTAGATACACCAAAACATCAGCAAAAAGGAAAACCAGCCTACTCAAAAGGCAAGCGTTTACCTCCTTTGACAAAATTTTGAGTTCCGAAACAAGGGCCTTTATTGTCTTGTCAATGCCCCTAGTAATTTGAATGGGGTTTGCACCTGCTGCAGCAACCTAAACAAAAAGGTTTCATTTCAAATTATTTTCCACAAATTTAAGATACAACCATTGTCAGTTTTGTATTTCCTAACAAGCTCATAAATTTTGACAAAAGAACCAAACTTTTTTAATACCTGATAGCAAAATTTTCACTCAAAAACTATCTTAGACTCAATAAGCCCAACCCAAAACTAAAAAACCAAACACCATAAGACCCTACAAAAATGAATAGATGATCTTAATCCAGTACTATCGACAAAAATTTACCTTTACACCCTCACTTATTAAACCATGTGCTGTTGAATTTTAACTTCAACTGCTGCAGCAGAAGGACAGATGCAGCAGCAACATTTTTTTTTGGAGGTTGCTTGCATGCCATCCAGAAATTTAATTCAGCATTTAAAATTCCTGCAAGTTTTTTTTGTAGACGGCCACAGCCATATTTCTGTACAGGATTGTATTTAAACACAACAACCAACATTAACGCAATTCACCAACCAGATTTTAAACAAATAGAAATTTACCCCCCAGTTTTGTAAATTCAAAAGGAGGACACGTGGAGCATTAATATTGGATCGCATGAAATTGAAGGGAATCTGAAAACCTGAAAACCGGACCCGAATTTTTTATAAGGCACATTGGATTGAGAATTCGCGTTACAAATTGGGCAGACGTCAACATCCCATTTTGGAACGCGAATTTGGTTTGAAATTCAATCTATTCAGACTTTTGAAGTCCGACGGAAAGGGTTATTTAATGTTTTGATAGTTTAATTTTATGTATGCTTTAATATATACATATGTTTTAAACATATGTTATATATATATCATATGCGAAATGAAAGGTGGGCCATAGAATTTAGTTTTAATTTTATTTTTTTTAAAAGAGGGTTTATTATAATATGTTTTATATGTTCCGGCATATAAAAATAAAAAGGTCGAAAAAGCTTGGTAGTTTTTTTTATAGACGGTACGTAAATTTTTTATTACATAGCAGTGTGTAAAAAGTGAAAAACTGAGTGTAACTTTTTAAGTGTGTATGCACAGCAGTGCGAAAGGGAAAAACACAGCAGAGTGTCTTAGAGACAGAGTATGTTTGTTTTGAACAGACAGTGAGTTGGTTTTATGCATTGCGTTTTGTAGCAGTCATAATTTTGTAATCCCTCTCAGTGAGGAAGTAGTGTAATAGTTTTTTTTTGAGTTATTGAAGGGAATAGAATTTTGTTTTCAAAGTATTGAAACTCTGTCTCCTGTCAAAGAAATTTTTATTTTCTCTGTGTTAGAGGAAGGGAGATTTATTATCCATTCATTGTTCTGGAATTTTTCAATATTCCAACATGTGCAAGAACAACAGATTTTGTGGTTCCATCCCCAGCTAAATCATTTGTCTTTGCCGCAGCTTGCCTTACCAACTTGGCCCCAATATTTTCAACTGGGTCCTCTAATTCAGCAAATAAAAAGGCCAAAAACATAGCATTGAGATACATTTCATTACACTGTCAATAACAATAAAATTTGACTCAGCCATAACCCTTTCCTTTTATTGTTGTGAAAATATTTATGCATTACTCTAATGTGGCTAGTCCATAAGCCAAGTAGACCACTAGGTAACAAATATGTTTCCTTTCACCTTTGATTTTTCAAATTATGCCTACCAAATCTAAGACATTTAAGAGGGGGAACTAATACAACGTTAAAAAGAAAACCAGAGCACACATATACAAATTACCTCCTTAGCTACTGTCACACCATCATTAACTATTTTTGGAGAACCATGCTTGCTCTCCAAGACAACATTTTTCCCTTCGCCCCAAGGGTGACTCCAACAAGATCAGCAAGTTTGTTCACACCGCCTGCAAGAAAAATTGACAATGCTTTCGGTAAGTGTGCAATTGAATGCCAGACCATATGCCAAAACAACCCTCCATGAAAAATTAAAATAACACATTAAAATCGAATATAAGTGGACAAGGAAAGATCCACCGCAGTGAAGTTTCACGTGCGGGTGACCTTCCTTTAAACATAATTTTTTCTCTGACCTGCAATTTTTTTGTCACTGAGCCATCCTTGTTGAAGTACAACTCCTTTTCCATAGCTCTTGTATTAACTACCTTCTCTTTGTCGTGTAATCTCAGAGTCCCTCTTCTGCTTGAGCGATTAAAGGAAATGGGTGAAAAAACTGAAAGAGAAGACAATTGTCTGCCATAATTATCAAACATTGCACCCAACTTCTTCCCCTTTCCATTGTTACCCAACGAGGTAGATGTGGCAATTTTTGTCATACTGCCCAAAGCAGAGGCCATCTTCTCTTATGTTGAATATAGAATTACAAGATCTTCATATTAGTATGAACCTTAAAAAACATGACTCCCATTGCTAAAAACCACTTTTAAGTTGTAACGGGCAAACTAAACAACTATCGCAACTTTTGGCAACTTCTGGAGCATTAAGAGAGAAACAACCAAAGAGAAATACAACCACAATCCTCATTTTAATGAGACCAGACTATATATTTGCATTAAGATAATAGAAAGAAATCACGACTATATTAAGGCCAGCACAAAACAATCTTTAACCATTGTCTCTCGCGGCCTTCAGGTTGCCATGCTAGAGGTTGCATATTTTTAATTTAAATTCTTGACCTCTCGTGCCCATCTACGAATGCATCCAATGGGATATCTACATCAAATTCTCCTTTATATCCCCAAAAACAAATTCCCTACTGCAAGAGAACTAGTATTTATGGATAACCCCACAACATCCCACCCACTAGAAACGGTGAAAAAGGAAACCCGAGAAAACTTCTGAAATATCTCAAGATGACTATATGGGTGGTTCTTATGAATCAACCAACCATTCAAGACATGCTCATCAATCCAAACCATGAGTATTATGTGACAATATTCAAGCAGTCACTGAATCGGATTTCTGAAGCTATGTTAGAGAAACCCTAAACTCTCACTGAAAATAGGTGAAATGTGGCACCACTCAGAGATTGACATGTGCCAATTGGTACAAGTGGTAGACAATTGGCATGCTCAAACAATGAGGTGATGCGGGAATGACATGAGGGAGAAAATATCAGAAAAGCCCCAAATCTGGAGAACTAAAGCTCATCACCAACCTGAGATTGACAACTTTACATGATGTAACCTATGAAATCGTAAATGGAAAAATCATAGTAACAATAAAGTAACCTATGTAACAATAAATTCGGATTCATCCTGGGAGTGGTAATGGGAGAAATCATAGTGAACAACAGGAAACATGCAGAGTTTCTTACAATCAAATAGATGAAAAAATACATACAAAAAACCTAGATAATAATCATGAACAAGCTTAATATTGAATTATGAACTGTAAAGGAACTTACAAAATGTGACATTACGAACCTGGTCAAGCGCACAAGCAAAAATATCCTGGACATGACCCTGGTTGACAAGTTGTATTTATCATGATGCAAGAGGATTTGTACCTGCACTGCCAAGTCAATCAAAATCCATCATTATCTATACAATAAATACAAGTAATTGATGTAGTATTTTTTTACTCTAAGATGCATTCTTATGATAATGTTAGAACATATGTTGAAAATGTCAAAACATACCTAAATAAGCTCCTCTTCGTTTCAAGAACAATTTATTGGAGTCGCATGAACTTGGAACAAGCCTCCCACGATCTGAAAGAGTAGCAACTAAGTCAACATTGACTTTTTTGTTGCTACGCTGGATCGAGGGAGGTTTGCTCCAAGATTAAATCGCTCCAATAAACTATTCTCTACTAAACAGGGCCAACCACGTGAAGGTGGAAGCTCTTATGGCCCCCCCCCTCACATCACTCTCAATTCTCCAATACCCAATCTATATTTCATTTTTTACTTTCATGAGCATAAAAAAAATATTCAATAATTAATAATAATAAAAAATCAACAAAAAGTATGCAAGGAAACATTGCAATTAATGCTTGACATAAAAATAGTATGATAAATGAGTTTTTTATATAACGCAAAAAACGTTCCAAGTATGGTAACGTTTGTCTTATAATAATACAATATTTTACATTATCGAATTTTCTTTTTCTTCTTCCTATTTTTAAAGCTCCTAATTACATCATCAATATCATCATGCTTTGCTCCTATTTCGTGCCTTTCGACCCGCACTGCTGACCTAGTTGCGTAGTCACGATGTCTGGTCTCATCCAGTGACAGGGCATCGCCTACAAAAACAGAGAATATTAAATTTTAATTGTCAGTTTTTAAATATCATTGAACTAGTTCGGTAATATTAATAAAAAAAATTGCAATGAGATTATTTACCTGGTGCACCAGTTATCGCCGCTGACCTAGTTGCGTAGTCACGATGTATGGTCTCATCCAGTGACAGGGCATCGCCTACAAAAACAGATAATATTAAATTTTAATTGTCAGTTTTTAAATATCATTGAACTAGTTCGGTAATATTAATAAAAAAAATTGCAATGAGATTATTTACCTGGTGCACCGGTTGTCGCCGCTGACCTAGTTGCGTTGTCACGATGTCTGGTCTCATCCAGTGACGGGGCATCGCCTACAAAAACAGATAATATTAAATTTTAATTGTCAGTTTTTAAATATCATTGAACTAATTCGGTAATATTAATAAAAAAAATTGCAATGAGATTATTTACCTGGTGCACCAGTTGTCGCCGCTGACCTAGTTGCGTAGTCACGATGTCTGGTCTCATCCAGTGACGGGGCATCGCCTACAAAAACAGATAATATTAAATTTTAATTGTCGGTTTTTAAATATCATTGAACTAGTTCGGTAATATTAATAAAAAAAATTGCAATGAGATTATTTACCTGGTGCACCAGTTGTCGCCGTTGGGACTGTTGCCCTATCTTCCTCTCTGGTGGTAAGATCCTCAAGGGAAACATTCTCTTTCATTTAAACAAAAAACGTTATAAGGACAACCATCAAGGTATAATTAGAAAAAATTATAAGTGGAAATTAATTACCGTCACGGCCCTCACTGATAGCAGCATTGTCGGCCTGGTCCCCACTACAATGATCAGGTTGCACGAGAGGATCATCTACATCTGGCTCTAAAACCGGGTTATTTGCCTCGTCGGTAGTGTTGCTCCCCTGATTTAAACAAAGTTGTTAGACATTAAATTTATGGACGAAAACAAACATATTGAAAGGTTAATGTTTTACCTTATCAGGCATTCTGGATCTTGGGACCTGCCCCAAGCTTCTGCGACGTTCAACTACGGCTTGATAGCCGAAATGGAAAGCGATGTTTTTATCTTCCTCTGTATTTTATGTTTCGAAGTCATCACCCTACATTACATATGATTGTGTATTTTTAATCATATTTGATAGGATTACAAAAATGTTGGAAGGCGATACAATTAATTATAAGATGTTTAGCTACTTAATTACAATTCTTGCGGCTAATTTCAAGTAGCCGCCCCGGCCTAGCTTGTGATGGCCCTTTTTTTCAATCCTAGCTTTGGTTGCCTTTGAGGTGTCAGGCAACCTAACATCAAAATATTGAAGTCAGATATGACGTAGCACACTTTTATTTTAGACATAGAGAAAATTAAAGCTATTGAATTAAAGTTGTAATTTACCTTGCGGGTCCAGGTGGCATTTTTCCTTCTTTCTTTTCCCTTTTCTCTTTTCCGTCATGGATGAGTGCTCTCCACTCACTCTCTGAAACTGCGAGAGGACGCTCATATCTAGGGTTAAATTGCAATTGTGTCCTATAGGTGTCCCTGGTATATTTCAAATATTTGCCGGCTACCTGAGCCACCGCTTTTCTGTCAAATGTGCCGACCCCAAAAAGGGCTTCTAGATAATCTAGAAGTTCTTTTTTCAGGTTGGAATTCTGGGAATTCCACCCTGTACGTATGGTTGGGCCAAAATTACCAACGCATGGCTCTCCAGAATCCTGTAGAACTCATTGTTTCCTACACAGAATAAAACCAAAAGAAAAAGAAGATATTATCATTAATTTAAAAATAAAAATCATGATAAATATGTTTTAGAAAAAGTACATGAAGTAGTTAAAATATTAAAATTTACCTGGGAGTTGTACATGCTTTATAGGGACACCCTCATCGTTCACCAACAACGTGCCATTAATGGTCCCTGTGGAGCTGACACGTGTAGCTCCAGGAAACGCAATAATGTAGTTGGCCATATCAGCCTCATCATTGCCAACACGTTCGGTGGTTGGCTGGGTGTCTGCTCGGGCAGGGTGTGTTTCTTGGCTGGCACCTAAAGGAGTAGAAGGTGTACGAGAGGGTTGTTGGGAAATCTCTTGCCCTTGTGTCCCACTACCACCAACACCGGTTTTAGAAAATGCCAGAAAACGCTACATACAAAAGAAATTTTTGTTAGTTTAGTCAATGTAAAAATTAAAAATCAAATTATCACAATTCATCTCATGCAGAACAAAAAAAATATCCTTTTGACTTTTTATTATTACCTGATATCTTTCTAGCTGCCTCATAAGATGTTGTATCCTCTCTTCTGTTTCAAGTGTTTGAGGCGCGTCTATCAAAGTATTAAATTTCGACCTTGCATCTCGTGCCTTTTTTTGCAACAAGAACACTGGAGATAGGGATGAAGAAAGCTCTTCCTCAAAGAGGGAATCATCAGGCGTACCATGGCTAGGTGTCTACATATTTGAACAAAATTAATATTATTTCAATTATGTAAATAACTAAAATACCTTAAGATAGAGCAATGTTGGCACTTTACATGTTCCTCCGCTGGCCTCTTTCCGTGATCATCCCATCTCGGGGTTGTTCCTGTACTGCCCTGATCAGTCTGCCACATTGCAATAAAATTATAAATGTAAAAACTTGAAAACAATATCTAACTTGAAAACACAAAATGAAAACTGAAATAATTTCTAATAAGATACCGGAAGACAGAGTTAGAGTTTCAAATATGCCTTGCATTGAATTCAGTCCTGGAAACATGTCATTGCACATTAAGGCACCCAAACAAGAGACGAGTTGACAATGAAAACCTTATTGAATATATTGTTGGAGCAACTTCTAGTAAACTTGTTGTGAAGACCTTGAGGACATTTTTGGAGCAACATTGTTGAAGCTGATGGTATAGCATTGTTTGAGACGATCTTGAAGGGCCTTGAAGTGAAGCTTTTGGAGCAACTATTGAAAAATCCTTAGAGCATTTAAGTAAGGCACTTTCTATCTTCCATCACTTTTTTCCTTTCAATATCCTTTAAACAATTTTGTTGATATTTAATGTTTGAAACTATGTTGCCAGGAAACGTGGGTTCGGGGACGGGGACGGGGACGGGGATGGAGACGGGGACGACATTTTTTGAAACAGGGTGTTTGGGTTCATCTGGGTATTTTTATATTAATATATATTATAATTTATATATCATATATAATACTATATTTTCTAAATTATAATTTATAAATTATAAATTTAATGACACTAATATAGTAATTTGTAAATTACTAATAATTTATAAACTTTAAACTTTAAAGATTTAAACATGCACATCATTCAACATTCAAGTTTCAACATTCACATGTGACATTTGTCATTGAAATTTCAAAATTTCTAGTTTGATAATATCATGATTCATATATGATATCAAGTGCAAATTGGAGCTCAATTTACATATTAATAACTTATAAGAAGTTAGAATCATGATTCAAAATTTCAAAATATATGTCCATTGTCATACTAAATTCAAAATTTGCCTCAAGGCATCTCCAAATGGCAAACTGTAAACATGAACTAGGAAATTTTGACATACTAAAATAAAAATAGCTAAAGCCTAATAGTGAGCAATGGCTTCCTCAAGCCATATCATCAGCATCACTTAGATCTTCACTTAGCATGCTCTCCAAGTAGGAATCACTCTCATCTTGAGGCTTTGGCTCATCCATAGAAATTTGAGGATGGATGTTTGTGGTAAGTCTACACTTTCGCTGGGTAAGTTATGAACTTACGATTCATGGATAGGTAGGTATGTTTTAAGGTTTTTTTTTTTTTTTTAAGTTTTAACTTCCCCCTTTATAATTGACTATAGCCTATGGGGTTGGATAGGATACTTTGTCCTCCCTTGGGAAATTTAATTATAAGAGAACATTCCAATTGGAATATTGTTCACTTCTACTGTTGTTTTGTATAATATTTCATAGTAGTCCCAAGGCAGAAAATTCACAGAATTAAGATCCAGGAAACCTCTGGTTAAGAGATTAAATTTATGTTACATTTAAAGTCAAAGCCAGCAGAAATTTCTTCACCAGTAACTAATCTGTCTAAGCCATGCCTAGTATGATAGATATGCTATTTGTCCAGTTTTGCATCATATTCATAGTAGCTACAACACCTTTGGTGTGAAAAAATAATCCCTCTTGGAAATTAGGCTGTGTATGTCCAGATTGTATTCGATCAACCCCATGCCAATAAACCTGTAGGAAGCATTTTATACATCTACTATAACAGAGCTGTAACTTTAATGTCTAAGAATTCTTTACCATTAAAAAATAGACATGTTTATTTCTGAGGTTTGATCTTTCTAAATATGCCAGACCAATTCATCCAAATAGCATACCAATTCTTTTGAATCATTTAAGTTTTAACTCTTAAGTTTTAAAATTTAATTGTAATTTGTATGTTTTAAAAAATAGTTAGAAACAATACCATTTAAAAACTAGGGTTCTCGGTCCTTGGCATTCCTTCACCTGGGCCTAGGGGCACACTAGAATAATTTCACACTAAACCATGGAAACTTAAAAGTAACTTAATAGATCTATAAAGTAATAATAATCATAATTCCTAATTTCCTATTGTACGATATGATGCAAATTATTCAAATATGAAGCAATGAAGACATGCAATGTCTGAATTTCAAGATTGATGAACCAATACAAGAAGTTAGAAACTACAACTTTGATTCAATACTCTGTGTCCTAACTCCAGGAAGGAATCTAGTTTGTAGTAGAGAACATGCATCGTGTATTATCAATTCTTAATTGACAACAACTAAAGGACATCTACCTCATCAATTCCTTCCCATTTTTTGTTTTCATGTTATATTCCTTATAAAAGTGTCAAATTTCTCTCAAAGTAAGCAACCACTGAATAAAATAAAAAATAGTTGAGATATGATTGAGAAATGGTCATTTATTTCTTAAAAGGATCTTCACGATTTCTTTGGTTGTTTTTCATCTCAAGAAACAAGAAATGACCTAAGAAACTATCGTGATGTAATATAAGAAACAACATGGTGCAATGGCCATTTTCAAAGCCAAATGATGTCCATTGAGGACATAGCCTTTATTTGGTTCCTGTTTCATAGGAGTTTTGGGTAGAAATGGAACTTTGTTGTACCATTTCCAGTAGTAAAAAGGGAAAACCTTCTTTTTCCATGGGAAATAATTTACCTTTCCTTTTTCAAGATAATCTAAATCACGAAAAATATGAACTATACTGCACACATTCTTGGATAATGTGAAAGTGGAAAAGGAATACCCTACACAAGTGATGCACACATGTACATTCGAACACTAATAGATTTTTGTAGTTGAAATGCAATGCTTGTTTTCATTTAAATGTAGGGTTTTTAAAGCAGGGAGAAATAATGGCTGCCAAATTAATAAGCGTTTCTTTGGGAAAAATTTAAATCTTGTATTGGGTGATGAAGATAATAGCGGGTATTGAATCTTGATTCTTGACATCTAGAGAGAACCCTACAGCCTAACACAATCCAATGGAATTGACCAAAAAAACCCAAATAGAGTCAACCCTACTATAGGAGGAAGGGCCTGCAGTAAGAAATTACCATTTTGCAAGAGCTGAGGGCGAATGTTGTTCTGCAAGAGCTGAGGGTGAACGCTAAGGGCGAATGTTGTTCTGTAAGAGCTGAGGGCGAACGCTGAGGGCGAATGCTGTTCTGCAAGAGCTGAGGGCGAATGCTGTTCTGCAAGATCTCAGGGCGAACGCTGAGGGCGAATGCTGTTCTGCAAGAGCTGAGGGAAAATGTTGAGGGTGAATGTTGTTCTGCAAGAGCTGAGGGCGAATGCTAAGGGCAAATGCTGTTATGCAAGAGCTGAGGGCGAATTCTGTTCTGCAAGAGCGGAGGGCGAATGCGCGCGTGATATCAGACGTTAATGTAGTTATTGCGACGGATATAAGTTTCGTATTTTTACTAAAATCATTTTTATGTAGCGCGCATATAAGTTTCGTATTTTTATGTAGCGCACATATAAGTGTCGTTATACCGACGGCGGAAAAAGCGTCGCTATTGCGACGGATGCCTCCAAACGTCGCAATTGCGACACTTAGACATTGTGTCGCACTTGCGATGTTTGGAGGCAGTCGTCGCAATAGCGACGCTTTGGGGCATAGTGTCGCAATTGCGATGTATTCCTCCAAACGTCGCAATTGCGACACGTTTTCTAAGTGTCGGTATTGCGACACTTTTCTATAAACGTCGGTATAGCGACGGTTTCGGGCGGGATTGAAAAAATTTGGGAAAATTTCCGACATTTGGTCAAAAGCTCAGAACCAAGTGTCGGAATTTCCCCCAAATGTAGTAGTGCCATATCCCAGATAAAGTGGTACCTGATATCAATATGCTTGGATTGATCATGGAATACGGGATTCTTGGACAACCATATCCCACTCTGTTTATCATAGAGTATCACGGTGGTATCTAGCACATGCTCGAACAACTCATTGAAGAGATTTCGCAACCAAACTGCTTCACAACATGCCATTCTCACTGCAATGTATTCGGCCTCTGCGGTGCTCAAAGCCACCGAATTCTACTTTCTTCTCATCCATGATATCGAAGTAGTACCAAGTGTGAAGCAACATCTCGATGTGCTCTTACGATCCACCACACTACCAGCCCAATTGACATCAGTAAATCCATGAAGTGTCACGCTCCCGATAGTGTATCTCAGCCCATGGTTTATCTTGCCCTGAAGATATCTCAACAGATTCTTGGCACCAACCCAGTGAATGTGATGAGGCTCAACCATATGTTGACTCAAAGTGTTCACTGCAAAACATACGTTCATATGGGTGTTCACTAAGAACATCAGGGCCCCTACGAGTTGACGATACTCAGTATGATTTTCTAACACGGGCCCAGCAGCGCTGCCACTCAACTTCTTGAAGTTGATCTCCATTGACGTCGACACGAACTTACAGCCCACCATGCCAGATCTTTCCAGAAGCTTCATAATGTATTTTCCTTGAGAAAGGATAATATCTCCAGTTCTCTCCCAGACCTCCAGGCCTAGGAAGTAATGCATCAGTCCTAGGTCCTTCATCTTGAACTCAGCAGCGAGCTCCCTCTTGCACATATGAATGAGAGGGTTAGCACCTGTCAGGAAGAGGTCATCCACATACAACACCAGAATGAGAGGATTTTCTCTATCAACCTTGAAGTAAAGTTTCAGATCAACATTACTACGAGTGAAGCCCAGCTTCATCAGGTAGCTATCTATCCTCTCGTACCAAGCTCTGGGTGCTTGCATCAACCCATAGAGGGCTTTCTTCAACCTACATATATGGGTGTCCTAATCATGGACTTCGAACCCCAGAGGTTGCTCCACATACACCTCTTCCTTTATGGCACCATGCAGAAATGTGGTCTTCACATCCATCTGATGAAGAATCCATCCTTGCATAGTATAAAGGGCTATGATAGATCGGATGGTGGTATATCGGGCCACAAGTGCAAATATGTCATCATAGTCTATGCCTTCTTTTTGAGAGAAGCCACGGCCATCGAATATTGCCTTGAACTTTCAACACTTCCATCAGATCCATGCTTGATCTTGTAGAGCCATTTCGAGGTGACAATTGGTTTGTCCTTCGGTCTTGGAACCACATCCCAGACAATATTCTTCATTATGGACTCATGCTCTTCGTGCATAGCATCCTTCCAGACCTGATGCTTTATGTCTTCCTCAAAATATCCAGGTTCATATTGTACAATAGTACTCATGGCTGCTAGATACCCTTGGTATCTGTTCGGCTTCTTTCTTTCACGAAATGTCCCCCTTGGGGCCATATGTCCCTCGGCATCCTCGAGAGTGTCCTTGAGCCATGATGGTCTCTTCCCCATCGAAGGAGGTGGATCAATCGGGTCCATCGGTCCTTCAACATCGGGCATCGTCTCATCCTTCGGTCCTTCTTGATTTCCAGGCCTTGCTTCATGATCTTACTTAGATCTCGAAACATTGATTAATTTCCTCAGGGAAGCATCTTTGTCAAAGGTAACATCGTGGCATATCTCCACTTCCCTTTGACCAGGAACATAGACTCTATAGACCTTCGAAGTTTCGTTGTAGCCCACAAAAATTCCCTTCTTCCCATAAGCATATAGCTTGCTCCTTTTCTCTTTTGGCACATGAAAATAAACAGGACATCCAAAAACTTTAAAATGTGATACGTCAGGTTTCTTACTAGAGAAAACCTCTTCGGGAGTATTGGAGTCCATAGAGGAATGCGGACATCGGTTTTGTATGTACACAATAGTGTTTGTAGCTTCTCCCCATAGAAACTTCGATAGACCTTGGTCACATAGCATGACACGGACAACTTCCACAATGGTCATGTTCTTCCGTTCAACAATGCCATTCTGATCAGGAGTATAGACAGTTGTGGTCTCCCTCTTGATGCCAACTTCTCTGAAAAAGTTCTTGAACTCGTTTGTCTCATATTCAGTTCCATTATCGGTCCTAAATATCTTGATCTTCTTCCCTGTCAAATTTTCCACTAAGGCTTTGAAGGCACGAAACCACATGAAAGCCTCATCCTTCTTCTTCAAGAAGTATATCCAAGTTTTGTGAGAGAATTCATCTATGAATTTCATATAATAAGAACATCCTCCCAAGGATGTCACAGGCAGCACCTAGACATATCAGAATGTATCAATTGCAAGACATCAGATGTCTTTGTGACACTTGAGGGAAAAATTCCCCTTGTATGCTTTCCCTCAGCACAACCCTAACATACACCTTCATGATTATTTGAGAAATCGGGCATCCCTGTCACCACCTTCCTTGCTTCGGGAAGGGCCTTGTAGTGAAGGTGTCCAAACCTACGATGCCATAGTTCATTCTGTCAGATAGTATCACATGTCATCGCTCCCAGTGGACTTCCTCCAACCTGGTAGAGTGTATCAACTCTAAACCCAATCATGATAGCTTCCTTGAAGCTCTTCTTCCAAATACACACCTTCCCATCAATGAATTCCACATTGAAACCTTTATCTTCCATGGCCGATATAGACACAAGGTTCTTCTTCAAATTAGGTACATTGAGTACCTCCTACAAGTGAAAGACTTGACCTTGAGACAAGTGGAGGGTCACAGTCCCTGTCCCTTTCATGGGACATGTGGAATTATCTCTAAGGATAATTTCCATATTAGTATCCTTATCAACCATATCAGAAATTTCTTCCTTGAACCCAGTGATGTGCCTTGAGGCACCACTATCTATCAACCAGACATCCATAGTGTCGGGTGGAGATGCAGCAGAGAGAGAAGATACAAGAATGAATTCATTTCTTTTATCAACAACATTTGATTCCTTATACCTCGAATTTCTCGACCTTTTGAAGGGTTGACCACTTCCGCTGAAGGGAGCCTTCCTCTTTCCCTTGAACCTGTTGTTACTTTGATTTCCATTCCTTCAGTTATTGTTGTTGCCATCATCATTGGGATAATCCTTCTTGAAAGTGAATTCTCTAGCATAGTGACTTGGCTTGTGACAAGTGTAGCACTTGAATTTCTTTCCTCGGCCCCCTGCTCTTCCTTTGTTCCTTGGACCACAAAAGTTTTCTTTCTAGAATGAGCAGCGAAGGCAACATTTCCTTCATTTTCATATTCCTTAATTCTTGTATCTTCTTGTACGCATCTCGATAGTACTTCGTCAAAGTCAGGTATCACATTGTTATTGAAAATGGCAGTGTTGAACACATGTCATTCGGATGAGAGACCTCCAAGTGCGGTGAGTGCCATCTCTCAATTAGCTATTGTCTCCCCAATATCCAGCAGATTATTCCCGATCTCAGTTAGCTTCAGAAAATACGATTGAACAGACTCATCCCTAACTTTCTTCAGATTCTTCAATTGATTCTTGAAGAATAGGACTTGATTCGCATTGTTGGCCTTGAACATGTTGACCAACTTATCATACATTTCTTTTGATGCGCCTAGCTCAGAGATGTAGGTAACCAGACTCTTGTAGGTAATCTCTACAAGCTAGAGGTAGATGGCTACACAATAATGATGGGCAAGGTGGACAAAGTGGTGAGCCGGGATGAGGGTGAATTATGGCACAGGATATTGGGCCATCTTCACCATGGAGCCTTGAAAGTCATGCAACAGATTTCTACTAGAATTCCAAATGGAACACTTGCTCACTTAGATCCTTGCAAGGGTTGCACCATGGGGAAGTATGTAAATTCCACCTTTCATGAGAAGGAGAACCAAGCCTCGGGGATCCTTGAGAGAGTTCATACAAATGTGTGTGGACCATTATCTGTTGCTTCAACAACAAAACATAAGTACTATGTAATATTTGTTGAGGAATTTTATCGTAAGTGTTGGATCTTCTTCATGCAAAAGAAAGATCATACATTCTCTAATTTCTTTGAGTTTAAGGCACTAGTGGAGAAAGACTTGGGGAAGAAAGTGAAGGCTCTTAGGAGCGATAATGGTGGAGAATACAACTCTAACGAATTCAAGAAATTTTGCAGCAAAGAAGGAATTCGAAGAGAACTCATAGCGCCTCATAACCCACATCATAATGGGATCACAGAGAGAAAGAACAGAATGATCGTGGGTGTAGCACGAGTAATGTTGCATGATCATGGCCTACCAATGCATTTGTGAGCGGAAGCATGCAACAATGCGGTTTATGTGCAGAACCGTTGTCCTCATAGGATACTTGGCATGAGTACACCTGAAGAGGCTTTCATTGGTAAGAAACTTGATGTTTCACACTTAAACATTTTTGGCTCATCTGTTTATGTGCATGTGACCAAGGACGCCAGGAAGAAGCTGGAACCAACAGCTAAGATCGGGATTTTTGTGGGGTACACAGAAACACCCCATAATTATTGTGTGTATTTTCCAAAAAACAAAATGACTGTTGTGCGACGGGATATAAAATTTGATGAGGGGAAAGCCATGCGGTTGTCCCTTTAGAGGGATTTGCACTTGCATGCAAAGGAGTAATTGTTGGTTCCCAAGGATGAGACTCAAGATGTGGATCAACCACATGTGGAGGATCATGGAGTGGAGGAAGCCACTCGTGCAGATCCATCCATCAGAAATGGCAGAAGGCGCATCACGGAAGCTGATAGATTGATACTTGATGCTACGGAGAATGTAGGAGCCCCTACTTCACAGCGCAGATATAGACAGTCTCCTGACCAATTTACTGGATACATGGCTCTCATGAGAAAATGTATTGTGACTGAACCGTTTTTATTTTAGGAAACAGTGCAACAACCAACTTGGGTTGATGCAATGGTGGAGGAGTATGACTCCATTGTCAAAAATAGTGCATGGGAGATAGTCCCAAGACCGGTCGACAAATCAGTGGTTGGATCGAGATGGATCTACAAGGTAAAGCAAGTTGCTGATGGGAGTGTGGAGAAGTACAAGGCCATATTTGTGGCCCGGGGATTCTCTCAGATCGAGGGGATAGATTATGATGATACCTTTGCACATGTCGCAAGGTACTCTTCCATAAGATCCATCCTTGCACTCTCAGCGCAGATGGGTTGGCGTATTCATCAGATGGATGTGAAAACTGTGTTTCTCAATGGGATCATTGAGGAAGAGGTGTACATAGAGAAACTTGAAGGGTTCAAAATATTCAATAGTGATTCACATGTGTGCAGACTCAAAAGAGCACTATATGGGCTGAAGCAAGCACCCCGTGCTTGGTGCACTTGGATAGACAACTATTTCACTGGACTGGGCTTCAAAAAAAGTGAAGTAGATGCAAACCTTTACCAGATTGTGGTTGAGGGTAAGCTATTAATCATTGTTCTTTATGTTGATGATTTAATTTTGATTGTTGATGAGCAGCTAATACACTCATGCAAGGAGGATCTTACAAGGGAGTTCGAAATGAAGGACATGTGACTCCTTCATTATTTCCTTGGATTGGAAATATGGCAGCGGGATGGTGAAATTTTTGTGTCAAAAGGCAAGTATATAAAGGAGATACTGGGTAAGTTTAACATGGAGAGATGCAAACCCATGGATACTCCTCTTCCAGGACATTAGAGGAAAGAGGATGCTACTTCTGGAGAGGTAGTGGATGCTACTGTCTACCGACAGTTAGTGGGCTTGCTAATGTATCTAGTGAACATGAGACCGAACATTTGCTATGTAATTAACCAACTGAGTCAAGCTATGGTTAATCCTACCAAGCTCTTTTGGAAGGCAGGGAAGCATGTCCTAAGATACCTATTGGGCACATCAGAGTATGGAATTTGGTATAGACGGATAGAGGGAGTGAAGGTGCATGGATTCACGGATGCGATTGGGCTGGTAATCCAGCGGATAAAAAGAGCACATCAGGAGGAGTCTTTAGCATTGGGTCGACAACAATTTCTTGGTACAACAGGACGAAATGATCCATGGCACTCAGTTCAACGGAAGCGTAATACATGGCAGAAATTCAAACTGCACGTGAGGCTATCTGGATGAGAAAGATCTTAGTTGGTTTGTTTGGTTCTCAGATGGATCCAATAGTGATTCATTGTGATAATCAGAGTTGCATTAAACACTCAATCAGTATTTTGTTTCATGATAGGTCCAATCATATAGATATATGTTACCATCATCTCAGAGATTGTGTGCAGAGAAGAATAATGTTGCTTCAGTACATTCCCATGGAAGATCAGGATGTAGATATTCTGACGAAGGCGCTCACCAGGAGAAAATTTGAATACCATAGAGACAGGATTGGGGTGAAAGATAATCCCTTTCTTGTTGAGAGGGAGTGTTGAGATTCAACAAGAAAATTTCAGCACCCATGCCTAGTGCATTAAGCACCTACACTAGGGTGGGGCCCACAATGTTATTTTTGGTGCATGTCGATTTTTAGTTATCCTTTAATTAGAGATGGATAATAAACTTAATATAAATCTCAAGATAACTTGTAAAATTTAACTAAGTGTGATAAACTCAGTTAGCTAGTGGATTTCGAGTTAGAGGTAGTTGGTGAGGCATGCAGAGTAATTCTAGTTGTAACAGAGTTCGAAGGGCAGTGGTGCATTAGTTAATGCATGTTGTAATCAGCTAAACTCAGTTATGTGGGTTAAACTCAGTTGTTATAGTTGTAACTGAAGATACAATTAGTGAGAGATCAAGTGAATTAAATATTGATTAATTCACAATCAGTGATCTCACATGCAACTGAGGATTTACTATTATTAGTTGCATGCATGTCAGATCCAGTGGAGACCCTGTTGAGATCTAGGTGAAAGGGAAGTTGGCTGTCAGTTGTGACATTATTGGCTTGCACACATGAAACCAACCACCCATTGGAGTGCCCATGATACTTGCATAGTCAAGGAAGGCCATAATTCCTATATTTTAGGGATCTATTCCATTAGGGATTGCGCAAGCAAGGAAGGTTGTCAAGAGGCTGAAAATTGAGTAAGTATTGGTTAGATTTCTGTGAGGACAGTGTGAGAGAGATAGTTGAGTATTGGAGACTCTTGTGAGGAGAGTATACATTGAATTTGTTTCATGATCCATGTTGAATATACAATAGAAGATAGTGGGGTTTTTAGCTGTAAGCTTTCCCTGGGAAATTATCTGTTTTGTGTGTGATTTGATTCTTCTTCATGTTCATGTGATTAGTGATTGTGTTTTTAACTCCGCAAAATATTTGTAGAAGCGATTAAGTATTTAACTTTAGTAAATTGTTAGATCTAGTGAATCCAAGATATACATGCTTGTTGTATAATTTCTACATAAACCCTAAGATTAATATTATAAACATAAGGGATTATAAACATTGCAACAATGATGATCACATTGATTAATATTATAAATCGTAGGATTAATATTAAACCTTAGGGTTGATATTATAAATGCTAATTTGATTATTATAAACCCTAATATTAAACCCCTGTTTTGTAATGTAACAATGCGATGTAAAATAAATTGCAATGTAATGTAACATATGACAATGATTGTCAGATTGATTCTCATATTGAGACAATGTTTGTCGTAATATGATGTTGGAAATTGTCACAATGCGATGTTTGTCCCAAGGGATTACTAAACCAAAGGGATTAATAATATTGTAAATTCAAGCAATTAATAAACTTAAAGGATTTTTGATATCATAAATCCAATGGATTAATATTATAACCCAAGGGATTAATATCATAAACCATAGTATTAATATTAAACCTTAGGAATATAAATAAGCTAACATTAATATTATAAAACTAAGCGATTATAAACATTACAATAGTGATTGTGAGATTGATTAATATTGTAAATTATTGGATTAATATTATAGCCTTAATATTAATACTATAAACCGTAATATTAAAACCTAATACTATAAATTATAAACCTCATAAAATAAAATAAAATAAAAAAACCCTAATATTATAAACCTAATATTAAACCTCTGTTTTGTAATGTAACAATGTGACATAGAATAAATTGCAATGTAATGTAACATTGCGACAATGGTTGTCATATTGATTGACGTATTGAGAGAATGTTTGTCGCAATGTGATGTTGGATAGATTTGTGCACCATTCCAATATCACATTATTAAACTCTAATTTTATAAACCCTAATATTAAACCCCAATTTTATAATGTTGTAATCTGACATTGAATAAATCGCAATGTAATCTAACATTGCGGAAATGATTGTTAGATTGATTATCATAATGAGACAATGTTTGTCACAATGCGACGTTGGATAGATTTTTGTATCATTCCAATGCCACAGTATTTAATGTAACAATGTGACATTGAATAAATTACAATGTAATGCAACATTTTTTTTTTCCTCGAGAAAAAAGCGTAATTTTATTACTGCATGTGAGTATAAAATTACATTGAGAATCACATAAGAAGTGTGTTCAAAGAAGACAAACCCAAGAGTTTGTAGGCAAAAACTATTACAAAGAGAAAAGCACTCCTATGTTGAACCACATTCTGGCTTTTACCCTGTTCCAGCTGGAAAACATGATGTTCATTATAAAACAGTAAACGTCGCTGTCTATTGTTAACAGTCCAGAAAGAGTTCATTTAGAAAAAAAAAACATTGCCTAGAAGAAGATTTCTAATGTTCTTCACAGCTCCAATCAAAGCCTAGACAGTCATAAAAACCTTTTTTATCCACCAAACAGATAAAAAACGCATCATAAAACTGTGATGTAGCACCGGCATATTCAAAGTGTGTCACTTTAATGTGTGACCATCACGTTGTAGCAGCCCATTCTGGCAAGAAAAACCATCAATAAAACAGTGGATGCATAGCCACCATCACAAAATATGTTGTGAAACGCCCACCAAAGTGTAAGTAGCTCGAAACTTTAGATGTCAAACCTGTTAAATAAGTTCATGTATTCTGCAGATAGCCCATTGAGCATGTAAACCAAAACAGTGATAAATCACAGCCATTCTTCACATAAAACTGTTGAGAAAATGCACACCATGAGTATGCTTTCAGTTGGTTTTTGTTGTCAGGCCAATATAGGAAAACTATAGCCTCTCAGTCAAATAAAGATGGATGTAAGTATTCAATGGTATTGGCATCCTAATGTTCTCTGATCCTCCAGATACCCTCGCCCTGTTGAATCCCCCTCTTTGAAGCTCGATCAACCTCATCATTATTTTCTCGATATATATGTTGACAGGAGAAAAAATCAAAAGAAAAGAGGATCTCCCTAATAGAGAAAACCAGGTTTTGTAAATGGTGTACTCTGCATTGCTGAATTCCTTTTATCCAATTTATCACATTCAAGGAGTCCCCATAAAAATTTATCTTTCTGCAACCTTTCTCCACAGCAAACAACAGAAGAATATTGAGGCTCAGCAATTCAGCATAATTATTTTTTCTTTCCCCAAGCCCAGTAGATATCTCAAACCAATGTGATTCAGAAAGAAACAGCAGAGCCCCTCCATCACAAACATTTTGCTGCATAGCCCCATCGAAAAAACCCCAAGGATTCCTCCTATCAATGTCCAACAGAAGGACCTCCCTTTGATTGGCAGCACGGATATGGATAGGAAAAGCAGAGTGCAGACCAATAGTCATGGCACCAACGATCTCAGGAGTACTGACTGACCCATCAAATAGAAGTCGGTTACGAGCCAACCAACAACCCCAGATGACAAGGAGAGGCAGAGCTTTTAGATTCTGCTCAGCATAAGACACCCACCACGAATCCCATGCAAGAGATACAGATAAGCCCTCCCATCTACAAAGGATACCCAATAACCTGGAGCATTACAGCCAAACTCATTTAATGAAAGGACATCTGAGGAATAGATGGTTAACAGATTCCTCATCAGAGTTGCACAAACAGCACCAGCCAGTTCCCTGAAAACATCTGTGTTGCAGCACATCCCAGGTGGGGAATTTATTCTCAAGGACACACCACATAAAAAGGCGAATCTTCGGAGGACAATTTAGTTTCCAGAGTTTCTTCCACCACCACCGCTCTTCACCCAAGACAACCCCAGCACTAAGTTTTGTGTAGCCAGCCCGAGGAGAATAGGTCCCCGAAGAATCAAAATTCCAAGCAATCTTGTCCTCCCTATCCTGAAGAAAAATATGAGCCTGTTTTAAAGCACGGATATAGACAGCCAGAGCCCTCTCATCATGAGCATCCAGCCCCAAAGAAGAGGCCAAAATCCAATGCTGAATGCCCAACCTTCTCCGAACCAGATCAGAAATATGGGAGAGAAAGGTAATCCCCCTCTACCTTAAGGCCTCAACCATACGTCGGGGAAGAAGGTGTTGAAGTTCGCTTCCCATCCAAGGATCCTCACCAACCCGAAGCATCCTGCCACTACCCACATCCCAAGCCAGACTTGTTTCCAGAATGTGAAAAGATTTTACTAGAGCCTTCCAAATCACCAACCCACCCACAAAGGATTTTCTAGGATTCGTTATCCAATCAACAATAGAAAAAGGAGCAATATATTTATGTGTGATCACCTCAGTCCAAAGACTGTGAACATTGATGAGCCTCCACCCACCTTTTGTAGCAAGAGCCTATGCAAAGAGAAAAATATTTTTCAGTCCCCATCCTCCCAACCCTTTAGGGACAACAATTTTCTCCCAACGAACCCAAGGGGTCACCAACGATTCCTATTTCCCACTCCAAAGGAATCTAAAGAAAATCCTCCTGGCTGCCTCCAAAATACCCTTTGGAATCCAAGAGAGGGACAACCAATAAATCGAGACAACCTCCAAAACAGCCTTAACTAAATTCAACCGCCCAGCTCTAGACAGCCATTTATGACACCAAACTCTTAAGCGCTTTTCCAACTTCTCCAGCAACCATATCCAATCATGTTTCCTATAATCATTGGGTTTTAAATGGAACCCCAAATAATTCAGCCCATCATCCAAGCCAACAGAATTATAGGGAAAGATCCTCACAAACTCACGCCTCTCCTCATCCCTCAGAAAATGAGTAGTAATGGAAGACTTCCCAGCATTCACTTCCATTCCAGTGGCCTTGCTGAACAAGTCCAAAATCTCACCAATAGTGATTGCATCACGCACCGATCCAGAGCAGAAGATTAAAACATCATCAACAAAAAGAAGATGTGTGATGAAAAAATTAGGAGCAACCTGTATGCCCTTCAAGGAACCCTGTCTCTTGGCCTCATGAAGAGCTCTGCTCAAACCCTCAGCAATCAATAAAAAAAAAAGGGGAGAAAGGGGGCAGCCCTGGCGCAGACCCCTTTCAGCATGAAAGAAGGGATATGCAGCCCCATTAATCAAAACAAAGAAAGAGACAGTAGTAATACAACTCATGATCCATCTAATGAAACCAATGCCAAAACCAAGGTGAGTCAGAAGCATACGAATATATAACCAGCTTACCCGGTCATATGCTTTGGAAAGATCTATTTTCAGCACAGTCCCTTTGAGGTTCTTGGTCTTCATGCTATGGAGAGCCTCTTGAGAAGTTCCGATTGCTTCATGAATGTGACGGCCTTCCAGAAAACCAAATTGTTCACCAGAGATATGAGTAGACAGAATGCATTTGAGTCTTCTTGCAACCACCTTGGCTACCACTTTATAAATACAGTTGCACAAAGAGATAGGGAAAAAATCAGCCAGCGAAAGAGGGTTATCCACTTTCGGAATTAAAGCTATGAACGTGGAATTAAAACAAGAAGGATTCCTCCCTGAAATTCTGGTATCCTCCACAACTTTCAGCAAATCAGCCCCTAACACATCATAGAGGGCCAAGAAAAATTTGATCGACCATCCATCTGGCCCAGGACTTTTGTCTTTTTGGAAGCTATGAAGAACCTCCTTTAACTCCTTCTCAGAAACCTCAGCCATCAATGATCTGTTATCTGCCTCCTCCACAAATCTCGGAAAAAAATGCGTAACTCTTATCACTTCCACAAGAGAAGCATGAGCTGGAGCCTTAAATAGAGTCTTGAAATGTTCAACCCCCATCTTAGCTTTAGCCTCAAAGGTAGAATGCTCAATGCCCTGACCATCTCTTAAACTCCATATAGTATTAGCCGCCTTCCGACCACGGGCATATGCATGGAAAATTTTTGTATTATCATCCCCACATGCCAACCATATGGCCCTACTTTTCAACCTCCAAGATTCCTCCTTATCCATAAGTAGGGAATTCCTTCTTTTCTCAAGAGAAACTAGGGTATCTTTAGTTACTTGAGATTGAAACCCCCCTCCAATCCCCTCATAGATCAAGCAAAGATCCTCTTCCACCTGCTTCAAATCCAAATCCTCCCTCTGTCTCTTAGCAGCCGCCCATACCTTCACAGCATCCTTGATGCATTTAAAATTTTCAGCAAATTGAAAAGCCGCAGAAAGAGTACTATCCGCCCTAAAAGGGATCCACCTAGCGAGAACAAGTGCTTTGAATGAATCATCCCTGACCCAAATTTTGTTGAACTTTAGAGGGCTAGGAGGCTGCCTAGGCCTGATCTTGAACTCAAGAAAAATAGGAAAATGATCAGATGCACCCCCACATCCAATCCACTGCCTAATCTGAAAAGGCTTTTCCACAATCTGCTCAGCCACCAGGAAACAGTCAAGTCTCTTCGCTATTCTATCATCAGCACATCTATTGTTCCTCCAGGTGGGTTTCATCTTAATGGGCTCAATATCGAGCAATAGATTCTCCTCCAGTTTTTGAGAGAAGTACCCAGTCAATAAATTAGTTTGTGCATGAGGACCCCAGATCTCTGACTGGCCCAATGAAAAGTTCAGATCCCCTCCCAAGATCACCGAGTCCCCCTTGAGTAAAGAGTTACCCAGGAATGAGTCCTAGAAAGGGATCCTATCTTGATATGGGCCATAAATATTGAAAATATTAAAAGCTTCACCTAGCTCCAACGCCAAAAAATTTAACCCCAGGACCGACTCCAAACCACAAAAGTTCAGAGGTTTGATTGTTCTTTCATTCCACCCAATTGCCAATCCACCCGACCTTCCTCTAGTGTCCAGCGTCTCAAATGACCATCCTGGCAGCCAACCTTCCAATCTAGCTTTGACCACAGTCCCTTCACCTAAAGTCTCTTGTAGCAGAATAATATTCAGACAGTCTAGAAAAATAATCCTCCGAAAAGCAGATTTCTTATGGGGACCTACCAAACCCCTGCAATTATAGGACATAATCTTCATTACACACCAGGCTTCAGGGAATGGCTTGCTCTAAGCGCCCTATCAATAGAAATCTGCCTCCCGTCATGTACATCTAGAATAGCTTTATCCTGAGCTTTCGCCAAAAAAGAAATCCTACCCCTGCCTCGAATTGCTAGGGATCTCCCCCTCCCGAACCCACCTGCACCTTTTTTAGCACTAGATCTCAGATTATAGCCAGAGACCGAAAAGGTAGATTTTACCATAGGAGCCAACAGCCCATCACTAGGATTGAAAACAATAGCCTTCTCAAGGAGAGATGGTAGAGAAAGAGTAGGAACAGCAGAAGGTAACATACCACATCCATCCTTCCGAACTGAGACTAAGGTTGTGACTGAAGTAGAGACCAAGTTGAGAGAAATATTGATGTTGGGGGAGAATGGAAAGGATCCCATGAGAGAAGAGTTTAACAAAGTCAACACTTCCTTCAGCAAGCCATCATCCCTCAACTGGAAATCCGCTCCATAATGATGGCTATGGATCTTCACAACAGATAACGATCCATAATCAGAAATCTGAGAGAACGACTCCTGCCCAGAAGAGTGACTAGACTCCGCACCCAGCGCCTAGAGACCCAAATCAAAAGGGATGCTGGAAACATTGGCAGCAGGGTTCAAAACGCATGAGGAGGATGAAGTGGGAAATGTCTGTGTATTGGAAGGGCCACAATCCGCCCCCTTCGAGATAGGTTCCACCTCAGATCGACAATACCTCCAAATTTTTACATTTCGAGAGAAAGAACCACAGTCGGAGGCAGGATGGCCATAAACATGGCACCTACGGCAACGGAAAGGAACTTTTTCATAATCAAGTAGCTGCTTAAGATCATATTTCCCCCACCAGAGATTCAGAGATTCTACAAGGCCTTCTCTGATGTTAATCATGACAAGAATTCTAGCAACACGCCTATGATTTGTCTTCAAAAAAGAAAGATTAGCCTCTAGGAAGACCCCAAGCATATTACCAATACCAGAGAGATTTTCCTCTGTCCAGTAATGAAGAGGTAGGCCAGGTAAACGAACCCATAAAGGGACCGAATCCACCCTCTCCCTGCTTGCATCAAAAAGAGGGTGCCAAGGTTTTAGGAGCATTAGAGAATGGTCCAACGCCTAGCACTGATGCATCACCCACTGAATATGATCAAGATGCAGGAAATTGAAGGCAAACCACCCCTTTGAAAGAGACACCACTTCAGGCACATATCCAAGGGAAGCTTTCCAATGCGCTTCAACCCAAGCAACAACGGTTTTCAAAACGAAAAACCTTCCAACAGCCCTGCCAACCAGTGTTCTGCTAGCCATTTGTGAAACCTGTTCCCAGCCTATGTCTTCACCCAAGACATAGTTATACTCTGTTATTTTGACCTTGATCCATTTCTTTTTTCTGACCCCCTTCTTCGACGCTCCATCCTCCCTTGCTTTGATTGATCCCGACTCTTTTGTGCCTTCATAAACATGAACCCCACACTGTTCTTCCAAGCTGATAAAGTTTGGGACAGCTCTCAAGCTCTCCCTTTCACTGAAACCATCCACCCTTCTATTCAAGAGCACAGAAGGATCCTGATCCTTTTCATACTCTGAAAAATATTATCTCTGATAAACACCCTCATCAATATCCTTTGCTTCCGCATTCAGGCACTGTGACAGTACCTTCCCCTGTAGATCTAGACCCTTTTCCAAGGGTGTCGAGCTCCTACTGCCAGTCAAACTGCCTCCCGCCCTCCCATCAAGACCTCCTTAGAAACCAAAGGGCATCTGCCTTCCTTTCGTGAAAAATGTGGGCTCCTCCTCTCCTTGAGAACGCAGCCCAAGCTGCACACCGCTCCAATCCAGTTCATCGATTGCAGAGGCGCGCAAGCCCTGAACATTCTCCTGCCCAAGGCCATTCAAACCGGCCTGTCTCCCACCCAGCGCCATCCTTGATCTCTAATGCAACATTGCGACAATAATTGTCATATTAGTTGTCATATTGAGAATATGTTTATCACAAGGGATTAATAAACCCAAGGGGTTATTGATATTATAAATACAAGATAGTAATATTAAACCCTAGGATTAATATTATAAACCCAAGAGATTATAAACCCTGGGATTAATATTATAAACCCTATGATTATAAATATTAATATATTATAGACCCTAATATTAATATGATAAATTCAACAAATTAATAAACCTAAGATATTATTAATAGGTTTATTAATATTATATACTCCAAGCAATTATGAATCAAAGGGATTAATATTAGACCCAAGGATTAATATTATATAACGAAGAGATTATAAACATTGCAACAATGCTTGTTAAATTGATTAATATTAAACCCTTGTTTTGCAATATAACAATGCAACGCTAAATAAATTGCAATGTAATGTAACATTATGACAATGGTTGTGAGATATATTGGCGTATTGAGGCAATGTTTGTCGCAATGTGAAGTTGGATAGATTTTTGTACATTTACAATGTTAGAGTATTAAACCTTAATATTATAAGCCCTAATATTAAAAACCCGGATATTATAAACCTTAATATTACACTCCAATTGTATAATTTCACAATCCGATTAAACCCTAATATTAATAATCCCTTGGGTTTTATAATATTAAACCATAACATTATAAATTATAAACCCAATATAAAACCTTAATTTTAAAAACCCAATATTAAAAAGCCCTAATATTATAAACCTAATATTAAACCCTAATTTTGTAAATTACAATGTAATGTAACATTATGACAATGATTTCCAGATTGAATGTCGTATTGAGACAATGTTTGTCACAATGCGACATTGGCTAGATTTGTATACCATTCCAACATCATAGTATTAAACCATAATATAAATCCCTAACATTAAAAAACACAATATAATGAGCCCTAAGATTAATATTATAAACCATAATATTAAACCTGACTATTATAAATTATGAACTCAATATTAAACCCTAATATTATAGACCTTATTTTTAAACCCAAATTTTATAATGTCGCAATATGATGTTGAATAATAATGATTGTAAGATTGATTGTCACATTGAGACAACAATTTTCTCAATGAGACATTGGATATATTTTTGTCTCATTCCAATGTCACAATATTAAACCCTAACACAAAAATCTAACATTATAAAACCCAATATAATAAACCCTGAGATTATTCTTATTATAAGCCCTAAGTTTTATATATTAAATACTAATATTATAAACCCCAAGATAGATATTATAAACCCCATGATTAATATTGTTAATCCTAGCCATCCACTATAAGTCTCCATGGTATACCATGATCATCCATTGTGGTTCACTATAGGTCACTTATAGATAAATCATGATTCCCGAGGTAAGTATGGTTTACCAATGTAGCCATGTTAAATATTGTTTACTATGTCAACAATAGTCATCCATAGTTAATGTTTGTTAATGTATAAATATTATAAACCCTAACATAGTTAAACACATTTATTGCTTGGGTTTATAATATTAATCCCTTGGTTTTTTTTAATACTAAAGAGTACATTCCGCTAGGTACAATTGGTAACTTCATAGAAGCAATTTCCACTATTCCACTTGGTAGAACTAATATTTCATAAATTCCATAAGGGCCAACTTGTCTCTAGAGACTTGCACGCACGCTACTTAGAACACAAATCGTGAACTGTACCACTTGAGCTAAGTTCTTTTGACCTAATCCCTTGGGTTTTTAATATTAATTCCCTAAATTTATTAATCCCTTGGGTTTATAATATTAATAATCCATTGGATTTATTGATCCCTTATGTTTATAATATTAATCCCTTGGGTTTATAATATCAATAATCCCCTGTGTTTATTTTTTTTTTGACAGAAACGGTTATGTGGTATTAATATTCATCTTGGCCTGAATGCCAGAAATCTAATTACATTGAGGATGTCTAAATCCTGATGCATCTCACTGCTAATATTGAAAATGCAGCCGAAGCTTGCAAATTTCTTCCATGACAGACTATCTAAAAATTCTATTTCAAAGATTTTCCCTAACTTAAAGATACAAACAAATTTATTTAAGAGCCAACAGTAAAACATGACAACGGACAGCTTATGGGATAGGTTCCCAAGATTCTTCTTCGTCTTTCAACTTGACCCCGGCAGAGAGGAGGGTAGCTTTATTGGCTTCAATGTCCTCCTGTTTATTATGAGTTCTCAGCACATGGTAGTAATTCAACTTCTGAAAAGCGTTTTCCATACCCTTAATTCTGGATATCAGCCTTGCTAGCTTGAGATCCGAGGCTGGGGAGTTGGAAACCATTGCGTTTATAATGATCTGGGAATCCCCTATGACATTTGCTTCACTTATATTTAAATCTTTGAGGATCTTGAGGCCTTGGTAGAGGGCCAAAGCTTCAGCTTGAACGCTGGATGAGAATCCAAGCCCCCAAGCAAAGGAATGAATTTTTTCCCCAATTGGACTTACAATAACACCTCCAGCACCAGCTTTGCCCGGATTGCCCTTTGCTGCCCCATCAAAAAAAAAAGAGTGCCTTGAATGTGAATTGAGCCAGTCTTGAAGGTCAGTTTCGGATTTCCTTATTTGCCAGTCTTTGAGAGGAGGGACGTTTCTAATTGCTGGTTGAAATTGCAAGTCAAGGGAAGATCCCCAAGCAATGTCATGTTGGCTGAGATTGGAATCGTCTTTTATATCAGTCAATCACTCCTTTAGATGACATTTAATCTTGATTTCTAAGACCTTGTGATTCTGTTTAATATTTCTGAAGATTCTTCTGTTTTGTTCTAGCCAGATCTGCCAACAAATAACCTTTGGAAGGACAGCCCATGCAGATTTAATAAGCTGATTTTTAGAATGGGGGCCAGGATATCTGATTGCCCAATTGGAAAAAAGATCAGCAGTGGAACGAGGTAGCAAAAAATTGGGATCCAAATTGTGAATGAAGGAGGACCAGATCTGCTTAGAGAACTTGCATTCGAGGACTAGATGGGCAGCAGTCTTTGCATTTTCATTGCACAGCGAACAGATGGAGGGACCATAGAACCCTTTTCTCTGCAAGATGTCATACGTAAGGATCTTGCCGTGGTAGAGGAGCCAAGCAAAGAAGTCGACTTTGGGCCATGAAGGGAAACGCCAGACCCCCTGCCAAGGAGCAGGGTCAAGGGGGACGTAAGGCCTCTCTTTCAGCTTGTGATATCCCATGGAGACAATGTAACCTTTGGCATTCGGCCCCCAGCCTTTCACATCTTTTTTCCTCATGCATGTGGGTGCCAAGCCATGGAGGAGGTCCAGCAGCGTGGACCATTCGAGTGTCAGGTGAGCCGGCACCTCAATTCGTTTCCACCCTGCCCAGGCAGAGTCTTTCCAAAGAGAAATATCCCACAACGAACACAGCCCCTCTCTATCCATCCAGCAACGCAGCGCTCTAATGGAGGCTCTGTCTTCAATTGGGTCATTATTCCTAATTTTATCAGCCCAGATATTGATCTTTTTGCCATTTCCTGGAATCCAGTAGGAGTGCGCATTGATCAAGGGAGCAGCTTTAACATACAGTTTGAGAAAAGATGAATAAGGCAAATGGATTGCATTGTCTAAACAGGAGGAACGAGGACCCCTGAAATACTTTTTCCAGAGAGCCAATTGGGCCTAGCCAGGCTTGGGCGCAATGATCCTCCAAATAATCTTGGCTGCCATAGCCACGTTTTGCTGACAGAGATTTTTGAAATTCAAACCACCCTCCCTCAGAGGCTTGGAGATGGTTTCCCAGCTAATAAGGGGAATCTTGTTTTCATTCTGTTTACCTCCCTTCCAAAAAAACCTCCGCATGAATTCTTCCATTTTTTTTTAAATACCTGCCCGAGCGAGAAGCACAGCGAATTGAAATAGGGGAAGACTGGAGAGCATAGATTTAATAAGGACAAATTTGCCAGCAGTGTTGAGCCAGGAGAAGCCCCAGGCTTGGATCCTAGACTTGAATTTTTCCAGCTGAGGGAGCCAGTCTTTACTTGTAGAATTCTTATGAAAAACAGGAAGGCCTAAATATTTAAAGGAGATCCAATTGGAGGAGGCAGCAAAACCCAAACATCTAGAAATAGCGGAGAGCAATCTGGGCGGGGTGTTCCAGCTGTAGATATGGCATTTGTTCTTATTTACCACGCTGCCAGAGACTTCACTGAAATCATCCAAAACTGCTTTAAACTTAGAGGCGGAGGAGAGAGAGGCAGCTCCCAAGAATAGAGTGTCATCCGCAAATAGGGCGTGGTTTATATTTTTTACCCCTCTAGCAATACACAGTCCGTTGATATCTTGATCTTGCATCTTTTTGTCTAACAGGTAGCTGAGGACAGAGGCTTGAATGACAAAAAGCAGGGGGGAAAGAGGACACCCCTGCCTTAGCCCTCGTGAAGCTTTGAAGAACTCAGTGGCTCTTCCATTTACAAGAGGAGCGATCCAAGGCTCCGAGATGCATGCCCGGATCCATTTGATGAAATTTGCTCCAAAACCAAATTTTCTCATTACTTTTAAAAGAAAGCTATGATTTACACGATCAAAAGCATTTGCTAAATCAAGTTTAATCACCATACCTTGTTCTTTTCGAAGAAGACTTGAGTGGATTTCTTCTTGAACAAGGGTGAAATTGTCCACGATTTGCCTTCCTTGGATGAAGCCTCCTTGATTCTCCGGAATTATTTTGGGAAGAATGAGCTTCAGTCTATTTGCAATAACTTTAGTGATAATCTTGTACCTAGTATTGCATAAGGAAATCGGGTGGAATCTGCTGAAATTGTTGGCACCTTTTTCCTTTGGTATTAGGGCTAGAAAAGCGGAGTTTGTGCTACCTCCTATTTTCTGAGCATTTTGAGACTTCTGAACCATTTTGAGCAGATCCTTTTCAACAATCGGCCAACAGACTTGAAGGAACCTGGCAGAGAAGCCATCCGGCCCAGAGGCCTTATCCGGATCCATATCAAAGAGGGCCTTTTTAACTTCGTCTTTGGTGACTTTGGCCTCAAGGATCTTATTCATACGAGGAGAAATTGCAGAAGGGATGATGTCAAGTAGATCTGAGTGTTGGTCCGAGTCCTTATCCTCACTATACAAGTTTTGAAAGTGAGAGAAGGCTGATTTTTTAATGTCTTCAAAATCCTTGAAGGTGACGTTATCCTCCTTAATCTCAGAAATAGTGTTGAAGCTTTTCCTCACTTGGGTTTGTTTGTGGAAAAAGGCAGAGTTCCTGTCCCCCACTTTGAGCCAAAGATTTCGAGATTTTAATCTCCAGTATTCTTCCTCAGCTAGACAGGCCTTATGATAGCGTTGTTGCAAATGAGCCTCTTCATCTAAAATCTCCTCTGTGACAATAGCGTGCTCCATATGAGATTGATGAGAGGCGAGAGAGACTTTGATGTTTTTTCTTTCTGTAGCCGGGTTGGACAGGGTTTTTTCCCATCGTTTTAGATCACCCTTTACCCTTCTGAGTTTTTCCTCCCAGATATAGAAGGGAGAACCATTGATAGGCTGACTCCAACAATATTTGACTATTTGCATGAAGTTTGATTCCTTGACCCAGAGAGGACTAAAACGGAATGGTATAGGACCCAGGTCTAGATGGGCCAGGAGTTCGAGCTTTATAGGCTTATGGTCCGAGACGCTGTTAGCAAGAATATGCATTCTGGGTTCTAAGCCTAGTAACAGAAAGGAGCTTTGAATGAAAAATCTATCTAATCTGGCAGCGATATGACCAGGGCCCACTCTTTTATTAGACCAAGAGAACTTACCGGAAGAGGGTTTGATATCTAGCAAGTCCCAGTCCTGCAGGAGATCTTCTGCCCATTCCCTTGCCGGATCACGAACAACGTTGCCACCTCTTTTTTCAGACGAGTGGAGCGTGAGATTAAGATCTCCAGCAATAATTATATTTTCCAGATTTGTCAGGTCTGCTTGTTGCCTTATAGTGTCCCAACATTCCTTTTTTTCCCCAACATTAACTGGAGAGTATACATTGAAGAGGCAAAGGTTTTCCTTAGTATCCAGATTTTCCATTTTCAACAGCAACCAGTGAGTATTTCTAGCCTCAAAGGTGACTACAAATTTGTTAGGGTTCCATAGAGTGCCAATCCCTCCTGAAGCGCCCCGGGCAGAGATTGCTCTTGCTTCACTTTTGAACCAAAATTTCTTGCATGCTTGCAGGAAGACTACGTCTTCCAACTTAGTCTCCTGGACGAGAAGTATGTCTGGATTTTCTGTTCTTATTAAGCTTCTCATGGCTTCTTCCTTGACTTTACTCCCCATACCTCTACAATTCCAGGAGATGACCTTCATTATTTATGTTTCTGGTGGGCCCCCTTGGAGCCATGGGTCTGATTTTTCAACATCCTTGACTTTGAGGCAAGCAACTTTTCCAGAGTTGGTTGGCTGCCCTGTAACTTGTCCTTGTATGTTTCCTGCTCTCTTTTCTCCCGATCTGTTTTGCGACCTCTTGTGGATCTCCTAACAGAGGCCTGAGAGTCGCCTATTTCTCCTTCCTCCTCCGAATCTTCCGACTCCTGGACCTCTTCCTCGTCTTCAACAGGTATTCCTTTAGAGCTTTCTGCAGCACTTACGTCTTTGGAAGACATAGAGGGAGTCCCTTTGACCGGGGATGTTGTCTTTTGAACATCCACCTCCTGGGTGTCCTCTTGGTGCGAGCTTAGGAGTTCGAACTTGTTTTCAGAAGCGGACTTAGACGGGATCTGCTGAGAAGAGGCCTGTTGGGGACCTTTGCCACTAGGGCCTCCCGGCTTTTGAGCCTTATGGGAGGTTTTGGATCGCTTGACTTGATTCCATCCGTCCTCCTTCCCTTGCACAACCTCATTGTTGGATGGACAGCCTCTGGCGAAGTGGCCATAGACATGGAATTTCCGGCATTTGAAGGGCAGCTGCTCATAGTCCAGTTTCTGCACATGCGTCCAGCTTCCGACTTTGATTTTGATGGCCTCTGGTAGCCCAACCTCCAGATCTACTTCCACGCAGATCCTGGTGCAGTCATACTGGTCCTTGTTGTTTGCTCGATCGATGAACTTCCCAAGGGCATTTCCAATATGCATCAGAGAATCCCAATTCCAGCAGTGGACTGGCAGATTTGGGAGTCTTACCCACACCGGGACTGCTTTGGGTACATCCACAGCAGGGTCGAAGTCTGGAGTCCACTTATTTAGATACAAACCCTGGGGGCCCATGAAGTAGGGGCCGTTCTGGAAGATCAGATATTTGTCATCTTTTGAAGTGAACTCGAAGAGAAAGTAACCTCTCCCCAAAAAATAAGAAGTAACGCTTTCTTTGATCAGAGGCGCCCAGTTTATGTTGACCCAGCTCTCAGTGGTTTTGGGAGATGGCCAAAGCCCTGTGAACTGGCCTATGAGGGCTCGTTCAGCCAGTGATAAAGCAACCTGAATCGGAGTCTCTGGTGGAAGAGAGATCTCAGGTATTTCATCAATTTTCTTAACAAATTTCGCAGCTTCAACATTCTTCTTCTTAGGAAGCCCTGCCAATAAGCGATCAAAAGCCTCAGCCAAGGAGGGCGGGGGAGGGGGACGAGGCCCCTGGGGAGAGCCCAGCCCCTCCATGGGCGCAAGCCCTAGCAAGAACGCGGCTCGGATCAATGCACAGGCAGCATAACTGCTGAATTTTTATTGTTGTTCCAGCACTTGATTATTTACTAACTCCCTTTCCCAGCAAAGAGAAACGCCGCAACCAGAGGTCAGAGGAGCAGGCCAAAGCCGTGACAGAGAAGAGCACAAAAGGGGCTCCAACCAAGCAGCGACAGAAGCAGGAGGCCCTGCCAAAGCAGGCGCAGCCGCAGAGGCTGCAGCGCGTAGGTAGAGCGGCTAGGGTTTGTAGGGACTGCAACGCGCAGGCAGAGCAGCAATCACATCCACCTTCAATAATCCCCTGTGTTTATTAATCCATTAGGTTTATAATATTAATTGCAAGGGTTTTTTATATCAATCCTTAAGGTTTATAATATTAATCCCTTGCGTTTATAATATTAATAATCACTTGGGTTTATTAACATTAATAATCCCTTGAGTCTATTGTATTAATATCTTGGGTTTATAATATTGATCTTTTGGATTAATCCTTTGGGTTTATAATATTGCTCAAAAGTGTTTATTTTAATAATATTAATAATCCCCTTGATTTTAAATATTAATTCATTGGATTTATTTATTGTCATATTTACTGTTCAATATGAGAATTAGTTATATTATTTATTTTAATTTATAATATTAATGAAATCGTCCAATAAAAATAAAAATTCCCTTTAGAATATTTTATTTAATAAAATTAATTAAAGTTGTATTTTTTAATTGAATTGATTCATTTAGTTTTTTTTTAATTACATTTATAAAATTTTAAATTTTAAAAACAAATTTAATTTAAGGGATAAAATAAAATTAATGTTATTTAAATGAAAATAATAATAATAAATATATATTTTAATAATTATAAATAAATATAAATTTGCAACTAATACGGTAGTTTTGTGTCTTTTAAATTAAAAATGTTTTAATATTATATTTCAAAAATGATTTACAAATATTTATGGAAGAGATCTATGAAAAAGAAAAACCAGTTCTATAATTATATAAGAAGATATACTTTTATTTTTGTAATAATAAATAGAGTAATTATATAAGTTAAATGACATACAAATTTATATAAGCCCAATATCACAAAAGTGAAATTGTATTCTACCATAATATATAATTACAAAACCTTAACAAGTGCTACATAGTAGCTAGTATTTGCAGTTTAGCTTAGATATAGCTTGATTAAATTAAAAAAACACACACACACACACAAATAAAACAACTAATAAAATATTGTATTATTGAATGTCATCATGAAAAATTAAAAAAAATTCATTAACTCTCTCTCTCTCTCTCTCTCTCTCTCTCTCTCTCTCTCTCTCTCTCTCTATATATATATATATATATATATATATATATTTTATTTTATATATATATAAAATAAAACATATATATATATATATATATATATATATATATATATATATATATATATATATAGCTAGTACTTGCAGTTTAGCTTAGATATACCTTAATTAAATTTTTAAAAAAAACACACACACACACACACACAAGTAAAACAACTAATAAAATATTGTATTATTGAATGTCATCATGAAAAATTATAAAAATTGATTAACTAATACAAATTCTCTTCTTGAAAATTACTTGTGACCTTACTTGAATTACTTATGTCTTCTCTTCGTTGTCTTATTTATTCTTTCATCAAGTCAATTATCAAAATATACAAGACACAAAATTAGGCTCCTAGAGCCAGGGCAAAACCTCTCCCTCTTGGAGAGGAAAACCCACAAAGAATTCTTCTTATAGATCTTCAAATGACAAGTACCATGACCATGACTTAGACCCTTGACCTAGGTATGCTTTCAAGACCTTGTTACTTCTTCTTGGTTCTTCAATTTATATTGACCTCCATTTTCTTTACAGAACTTGGTCTCTAGGTTTATCTCAAGATCTTCCTTCTTATCCTTTGCTTGCATATCACCCTTTCAGAATGTGAACCTTCTTTCGTACCTCTGTGATCCATACTTGATCATTTCTTACATCCGCATATCACTCTTGATGAATTCAACACTTAATTAGAGTTCACGCTTCTTTAGATAAATCTGCTTCCCTTACTTCACTATTATTTCCTTACAAACTTGGACTTATACCACTGTGATCAGCATGTGAATCTACATCATTTTCTTGACCTTAACATTGTTCTGCACTTTAGAATTTGCACCTCAGATCCACATTTCAGTTACTGGTAAATATGTTTTAGTTTAACACTTGTAACCATTGCACTGAAACCCTGTACTTGATCTTCAACAATCCGCATTTCATTCTCTGAAGAAGTCTCAGGAAATCTGCATATTTCTCTTCACAAAACAGTCCGCAAGCTCCTTATATTTTCCCTCAATATTTCTCAGAGGAATCAGTATTAGGTTTAGTGTTGTATACCACAATTTCTTCTTTTTGATATCAGCAAAATTTTTAGAGTAAAATATCAGAGACAGCCGTAGTATGTTGTGTTTAAATGAGCCACAACATACTAGGTTATATATAGTGTTCCATTTAGCTTTTAGGCCGACTTTACCAATGACAATAGGCCGACTATGACACAACATGTAGGCTGACTATGATTGTAATTTCTTCAACATTTCGAGGGGTGTTTCTTCAACAACGTTTTTAAGGTTGTCTTTACTATATCATGGAGCTTGATATACAAGGTCTTGGAGCATATGACAAAGACTAGATCAGACACTTAAATTTAAACCTAATGGACATCAGGAAGAAGTCCTTCTACATAATAAATCATGCTCATGAAAACCATGAAGCACATACAACAAAAATATATATTAATTTAACTTCTTCTTTTACATAATTACATAGTCAACATGAAGACCAACCTAGTTACACTTTTCAACAATCCATGTTAAATAGGGAGGTATTCATACAGGTACATGGTCACTTTCAAACTGAAAAATCTCATAAGAATAATTAGATTGGTAATCGCATCTGTATAGCATCACATCAACCAACATTTTCCTTGTGCAAGGCCTTGACTAACAACCCCATCTCTCAACGAGACAATGGGTTACAATACTGGCGAGACACATGACTAATAGACACCATAGTCACTGTCTCTCCAAGGTACATACCCCACCTAGGTGTTCCTAGAGTATGAACTTCCTGGACTATTCTTCTCTTGGGTATCCAGCCCTCAAAGAATATTGGTCCATGACTACTCTTACCTTGAATGCCCTATCTCATTCTCAAAGAGTATCGAATGCCAAATGATTACCCAATCCTCCATTCTATCTTCCAAGTGAAGACCAGAATGATGTGTCTGTCCATTATCTTCACATGGCCTTCACTAATACTTACGGTTGTTAGTGTTGGTATAGTGTGTGACACATGTAATAGAGAATCACATACGTCGCTCCCTCTCAACACAAGAAGGACATACTTCAAGTTTCTTCCAGGAAGGAAACTTACCACCAGGCTCCCTATCAGCCAGGGTCCTACAACAACAATATAGCTACTCGTGAAGAATTCCTCCCCTCGATGTCATGGTTTTTAGATATTGAGGAATCTTCAACTTTTGGCTTCACAGGGCACAAATCATCCATCACTTTCAGTCACGGGTCATGTCCACTATCAGAAAGTGATTCATCATTCTTTCTCATCTGGTCCACCATTATGCCATGTTGCTTCGAATCATATTCAAGGATCGTACATCCTTTATCATGATTAGCATCCCTGCGCAAATTCATCCAGATAAACATATACATATGAACTTTAAAAAAAAAAAATTACCTTAGTGATGATCTTTCACCATGACGTCTTCATGTAGGCATCGACATCCTCTATTTAGATTGACACATCTCCTAATGATATGTTTGTCAAGGGTCTCCTTATTTACCAGACTTCTATCAAAGTCTACATATCCTCCTAGGAGATCCCCTAGTGACATCTTCTTGGCTTCCGGATGATAACTGCCTATTGACGTGGGTTCATTTCATGATCTCTTCCTTTCTACACATTCTTCATTCCCAGGAACTTACAAATTTTCTAGTTTCTTGTTCATATACAACCAATTCATATTCCATGAGGACATATTATGTTGATTTCATTTGTCAGTGCACCGAGAGATACTCCTCCATAGATCATACTTCTAAATGAAAAATTCCATTACCTGCAATCATGTGACATGACTTCATAGCATCCAATGTCAGCATATAAATATATGCATACCTCATACCTTTTTCCCTTGAGTCATCCTGTAGCAATTTCTCAAGAATGAAGAGCTTCATTCCCTTGGCCTGCTCCATCAATATGTCATCACATACCAGAATTATATTTCCATGATGACCCTTGATCTTGATGACTGCTTTCCATTATTAATGTTATCAGAGAGGTTTTTCCCCAGAGATGATTCACCAGGAACTCCTACCATGCTTTGATCAGGATCCTACACTGCTTCCTATCATACAACCAACATAAATTACCTAAAGGAGAAGATTACCTCAATCGTAGAGGATATCCCTCGCTTATTATTTCTTATATTTCTTTGCATCAATTTCTTTCCTCATCTCAGAGACATGGGCTTCTTCCCTATTTCTCTTTTCCTTTTTCAAATTAAGGACAATTTCTGTTATAATGCCCAAGTTCATCATATCCAAGGCATTGTGCTTCGTCCATATTTCTTCTTCTACTCTGAGGACCAAAACTTACCGAATCTTCCTTTCTTCTTGGACATGGTTGCAAAGGCTTGATTACCTTCACTTGATCCTATAACAACTTTGGTTTTCAATATTATTTCCTCTATTCTACATAGAGACCCTAAATCGAGGAATGTTGTGGCTTTTGTGTTCTTGTATAATCCTGACGTGAAGTTTCCCCATTCTTCTAGCAGAGCATCCAGCACCATTGTAGTCATCTTAGAGTCAAACATTATTTCTCCTAGTTCCCGCGGTTGATCAAAGAGATTTCTTCTCCTGCAGTACTCACAGAGAATAGCTCCACCAATTTCTCATATATTCATTTTGATGATTCTAGATATGGTAGATCATAGATGATAGAGTCTTTAATGGATTTTGTAAGAATACTTTGGGCTCTTATATCTCCCTTCATGAATTTGGCATGACTTCATTGTCCTTGTCTTCTATGCAGGAAAGTTTGAAACCATAACCAGTTTCTTTCTTTCTTTGCAAAAAATACATTTTAATAGATTCATATGAAGTCATAGATATACTTACTTGAGTAGATGCTTTTCTTCTTCTAACATCATGATTACTTTGAATATGGTTGAAGCTTCCTTTGAGTGGCTTTTCTTCCAAATGAAAAGTCCTTCAATGAAGGATATTTCTCCTTTTATGATGTCAAAGTTTTTAGATCTCGCTTCCCTTTTGATGATGTTTGATGAGGATGTTTTGTTGTTTCCTTGAAAGATAAAGGATGATAGGTAACTTTCCTTGAAGCTTTTGGTGGTAATAATTTGAGATGACAATGAACTGATGGCACATTTAAGATGGTACTATGATACTGCCTTTAATGCCAAACTTTCTTATTTCTTTCATTTTTGAAAACTGAACTTTCTTCTAATCAAGTCCTTGCTTTGTATACTGTGATCCAATTTTGTTCATTAATACAAAGATCCTAAATGCTATGTAGACTTCCTTATTTGGTTTTGATTCTTCAATATTTCTCCTTGCTTTGATGCCTTCCATGAAATTTGATCCTTGAGTGTCTCTATACCCTTTCTAAAACCTTAGCTCTGATACCATGTTGAGAATTTGGAGGGTTGGAGCTTAATACAAATTCTCTTCTTGATAATTACTTGTGAGCTTAATTGAATTACTTATGTTTTCTCTTCGTTGTCTTATTTATTCTTTCATTAAGTCAATTATCAAAATACACAAGACACAAAATTAGGCTCCTAGAGCCAGGTCAAAACCTCTCCCTCTTGGAGAGGAAAACCCGCAAAGAATTCTTCTTATAGATCTTCATATGACAAGTACCATGACCATGACTCAAACCCTTGAGCTAGGTATGCTTTCAAGACCTTGTTACTCTTATTGTTTCTTCAATCTATACTGACCTCCATTTGCTTTAGAGAACTCGGTCTTTAGGTTTATCTCAAGATCTTCCTTCTTATCCTTTGCTTGCATATCACCCTTTCAGAATGTGAACCTTCTTACATACCTTTGTGATCCATACTTGATCACTTCTTACATCCGCATATCACTCTTGATGAATTCCACACTTCATTAGAGTTCACACTTCTTTAGATAAACTTTCATCCCTTACTTACCTATTATTTCCTTACAAAATAGGACTTATACCACTATGATTAGCATGTCAATCCGCATCATTTTATTGACCTTAAAAATATTCTGCACTTTAGAATCTGCACCTCAGATCCGCATTTCAGTTACTGGTAAATCTTTTGTAGTTTAACACTTGTATTACTGAAACCCTGTACTTGATCTTCAATAATCCGCATTTCATTCTCTGAAGCAGTCTCAGGAAATCCGCATATTTCTTTTCACAAAATAGTCCGTAAGCTCCTCAGATTTTCCCACAATCTTTCTCAGAGGAATCCGTATTAGGTTCAATGTTGTATACCGCAATTTCTTCCTTTTGATATCCACAAAATTATCACAGTAAAATCTCAGAGACAACTGCAGTGTGTTGTGTGTAAATGAGCCACAGTAGACTGGGTTATATATAGTGTTTTGTTTAGCTTTTAGGCCGACCTATAGGCTGACTTTCCCAATGACTATAGGCCAACTATGAGACAACATGTAGGCTAACTAGGATTGTAATTTCTTCAACATTTTGAGGGGTGTTTCTTCAGCAACGTTTTGAAGGTTGTCTTTACTATATCATGGAGCTTGATATACAAGGTCTTGGAGCATATGACAAAGACTAGATCGGACACTTAATTTTAAACCTAATGGACATCAAGAAGAAGTCCTTCTACATAATAAATCATGCTCATGAAACCCATGGAGCACATACAACAAAAATATATATTAATTTGACTTATTATTTTACATAATTACATAATTACATAGTCAACATGATGACCAACCTAGTTACACTTTTCAACACACACAAACACACACACACACACACAAACATATATATATATATATATATATATATATATATATATATATTATATATATATATATATATATATATATATATATATATATATATATATATATATATATATATATATAATTTTTATATTTTTTTTATAATCAAATTTATTAAAATATGTTTTTAATATAAGAATAAGTCACTTTAAATTGAAAATATGGAGAAAAACAATAAGTTATGAAAATGGAAATAATAGAAAAAAAAAAAAAAAAAAAAAAGTTAAATAAAAAGGAAATAAAATTAAAAGCGAAAAATTAGCAACTATTAGAAATGAAAGTTACTAAACAACCCATAATAAGTCCTCAACTAATCACCTTACAAATAAATAAATTTAAATAATAAAAAAACATAACAAAAATTAAATTCCCAATGTTAAACTATGATAAACGGCTAAAATGTTTGGTCAAAGACAAAGTAATATGCAGTAAAAGACAAAATTCAATGTATAATAATGTATTGTTGAATTTCATCACAAAAAATTAAGAAATATGATTAATTAATATTGTTTAAGAAACATGTCTCTTTTGTTGTTTTATTGACTGTAGAAAAGGTTTCGACACTGTTCCTCAGGATAAGCTCTAGGAGAGACTTGAAGGGATGATGGTTCCTCCTAAATTAAGGATTTTTGTGATCCGCCTCTACGAGACTGTCATTGCCAAGCTTAATACCAATGAGGGGTGGTCTAAGGATATTAAATGCAGTGTCAGGGTTAAACAAGGATGCCCCCTATTTCCTACCATTTTTTGCATTTACATCTATAAGCTAAAAGAGTATCTGGAACTGCAAGTTGCAAGGGCACCGAGCTTAATGGTATAATAATTACTCTTCCCCTGTATGTTGATGATATCATTTTTCTTGCAAAAATCCATGGTGGACTAGAAAAGGAGCTTAAGACTCTTCATGTCTACTGCTCCAAGATGGGCATGACAATTAATACCGACAAGATTAAAGTCATGATCATTAAATAAAAAAATATCACCCATAGTAGTTTTGTCTATGATAACCATTGTTTAGAGAAGGTTTCTTCTTAAAAATATTTGGGTATTGACTTTCCTCATCAGCTCAATTGGAGGTTGGAAAGCTTATTATGAGCAAGATAACAACTATAAGTTGACCGATATTTACATTTGGAGTAAAAAAAAAAGTTCCTCTTTGAGACTCTTGTCACCCCTGTGGTCTTATATGGATGTGAAATTTGGGGTTGGAACATATGTAGGGATTCGTGGAGAAAGATTGAGATGATTCAAAAGAAATTCATAACCTACAACATTAAGATCAAGGGAAATACCCCTTATCCTATCCTCTTGATACAAGTTGGAATGTCCCCCATTGAAAGTACAACTATGTTTAGGTATCTAATGTATAAGAAAAAGCTTTATAACATGGAATCTAATAGGAACTTGGAATACTCTGCTCAGTCGTCGCCTCCCCTATGGATCCCTAGGGTTTCTGAAACCTTGCAATGGAGCTGACGGGTCTCTACTATGCTCTACCGGCAGCCCTATACAATCTTAGCAGCGCTCCATCCTCGCTTGCCTCTGAACCCAGCTAATGGAAACTCCTTTGGGAGGGGTGGGAACCCCCACCCCTCCTGATAACCCACCTACTGACACATCCAATACAGCTGCAACTGAATATATCTCGTCCTCTGACTCTGCAGGGATGCAAGCGAATTCAAATGTTGAGAAAAATGACAAAACATAGACTCAGAATGCTTCCAAGGCGCAGAAGAAATCCTCCTCTTCCACATGTATTCCAATCGCAGCATATCGCATCAAAATCGACCTACCAGGACATCGTACCAATGGTCACATTTAGTATATGAAGGACCAGGCCCTGATCGGTAAATTTATTGGCTTCTGATCGACTAAGAAGGTGCTCCAGGGATGGATAGCTTCAAAATGGAAACCAAAGGCACATGTTACCCTGCAGCTGGGACCAAAAGGGTTCTTCAACGCCATTTTCAATTGCATTGAGGACAGAAATCACATACTGGATGGGGGCCCATACTTTTTCAACTCAGTAGGCCTGTACCTAAGAGACTGGATTGAAAGATTCAACCCTGACAAGGAAGATTTCAACTGGCCACCAGTTTGGATTAGAATGTATTCTCTACCTCTGGAATACTGGGATGAGAAAACCTTAAAAGACATAGGCAATGGATTGGGGGAGTTCATCAAGATAGCTAAAGAAACCAAGCTTAGAAGATACACGTCCTATGCAAAGGATCTGTGTTTACATGCATCTTTCCAAAGCCCTCATGGATTCAGTAAATTTTTTTTCATGATGACTTTGAATGGATCCAAACCATCGATTATGAGCATGTTCCCTTTCGATGCAAAAAATGCCATGAACATGGCCATATTTTCAAATATTGCCCCTTAAACCTCCCTCCCAAACCCACCCCAACCTTTGAAATCACTCATATGGAGGGTTTCACCAAAGTCCCTAGCCGTAGAAAACATACCAAGAAATCCTCTCCCAGAAAATGCATGCGGAAGTCTACTATCTCTCTGGTTCCTCCACAGGACTCTCAGAAGTCTACCGCCCAACCTGTCAAATCTAGTTCTGTTAAGTCCCTATATTAATAGTGTAGTCCCTTATTATGTTAGTGTATCCCCCCTTATTGTTATTTTTGTACCCCTGTAACCCCCATATTGTTAATATTGTGCCCTTACATTATTATTGTTAGGTCAGCTAGGATTACATTGTGGCCCCACTAGGATTATATTGTGGCCTCATGGACTCCTATATATAGAAAGGAGGTTTTGTCATTTGTATCATCTAAGAATTGTTCATTCATGTAATGTATTGGAGGTTTCCCCCTCGAAGTGGCTTATTTCTAAGGCGTTGATATCTCTTTTCTTCTATTTTCGGAGCTAGTTTCACAACATTTGGTATCAGAGCTTTGAGATTCTAGGGTTTCGCTGCTCCAAATAGGTCATCGTGGCATTTTCGCTATAAATTTTTTTCTATGAAGGTTCAAAATCTAATATTTTTGGAGTGTGAAGAAAAAATCCTGAGGAACATCATCCCAAAATTTTAGAGCTTGGTTCACAATATTTTCGTAGATATGATCTGTGCAATTTAGGTCGTTTTGCAGGCTCCTGAATTTAACCTAAACAGGTCATCGTGGTATTTTCGTAATAATTTTTTTTCTACGAAGGTTCAGAAGATGAAATTGTTAGAGTGTGAAGCCGCAATCCTGAGGAACATCTTCGCAAAATTTCAGATATTAGTTCACGATATTTTTGGAGATATGATCTGTGGAAGTTAGGGCTTTTTTAGGCTTCTGATTTTCATCTCAAAGAGGTGATCGTGGGAAAATATTCATAGCTCTCTCTCTGAGCATCAGATTGGAATGATGTAAAAAGTGGCCGCAAGTAGACGGACTGTAGCTTTCGGTCTATCAATTTCAGAGCCAAAGGAGGAAACAGTGACATGTGGCAACTCGTACAAGTTCGCTCTACTGAACCAGTCCAAAATTGGGTCATTGTGGGAGATTGGACATAACTTTGTCTTGAAGAATCCAAATCAGATCAGACCTATGGAATTTGAAATAAGCTTCAGAGGGCTACTATAGGGCTGAATTTTAGATATTGAGGATTCACAATTATAGAGATAATTCAATTTCAATATCGAGCTCCTCAAAAGCAAGTAAAAGGTGTGTATTTTTTTTTCCGAATTGCATAAGTCTTGTTTGAAGAATCAAATTGAATTGATTCTAAGGGCATATTGTAGAATAGATATCAGTATTGGATTCTAAAATGGCCCCTAAAAATAATTCCATACCCATTAAGCCCTAAAAAAGCTATACTATGACGCATGAAGAGGAAGAATTGCAGTATGAGATATCAAAATTACGGTACCAAGTTCAACAAATTTTGATCTTACAAAGAGAAAATGAAGATGAAGTAGATGGTTTAAAAGAAAAAATGGAGGCTACTTTGGTTGGTTTGAAGGATCAAATAATAACTAATATGGATGATAAATTAGTGGAAGATCACATCGAGCATCAACAACAAGTTCTCCAACTCTCAAAGGATAACCTAACTTTGGTGCATAATCTAATGAAACAACAGGAAGATCAACATCACATTGAAAGAATTTCTGAAGCAGTCACAGAAACAAGAACTCGACAAGTACGATCAATTTTAGAGTATCTTAGCAAGTGGAAGAACTTTCCTGTAGAATATTCCACATGGGAGGATGAGAATTTTATACAGAAGCATCAAGAAATAATCAAGCGTTGAGGACAACACTTGTTTGAAGGAGAGGGGCATGTTAAGTCCCTATATTAATAGTGTAGTCCCTTATTATGTTAGTGTAGCCTCCCTTATTTTTATTGTTGTACCCCTGTAACCCCCATATTGTTATTATTGTGCCCTTACATTATTATTTTTAGGTTGGCTAGGATTACATTGTGGCCCCACTAGGATTATATTGTGGCCCCATGGACTCCTATATATAGAAAGGAGGTTTTGTCATTTGTATCATCCAATAATTGTTCATTCATGTAATGTATTAGAGGTTTCCCCCTCGAAGTGGCTTATTTCTAAGGCATTGATATCTCTTTTCTTCTATTTTTGGAGCTGGTTTCACAACAAGTTCGTCGTCCTCAAGCAGTGGAGGTAGCGATAGCGAGAGCTCTAAGCACACTGTGGGGGAGCTGAGGAAAGGTAGCAGTCAAGCGCGCACAACATCCTTGCCTAAGCCTACAGCACATCAGTCCAAGAAAGATGATGACTCGTCCAAGGAGTACAGATGTCTCATTGTGGAGGAGCCTCCTCCAACACAAAAATACACCTATCATGATACACAACCACCGCAAGGACGGGTTCCCTCACCTAGTTTTGGTTAATTTTCATGTTTTGTTGAATTTTCTGGGCTTGTTGGCTGTTATGAAATTTTTGTCTAACTCTGGGAAGTTACTGATCAAAACTGGTTTCCCCACAGTGGGCAGCATCTTTTGGGCCGATTTCCCCTGCAAGGGGCAGTCAATTTTTTGTTTTTTTATTAAGGCTCCCTCTGGAATTGGCTAGTACAAAAATTCCGGAGGTCAGTCCCGTCATGTACATTATGTTTCATATTAATAGATTAGTCCAACTTAGAAAAAAAAAACATGGAATCCAAGAGGCTCCCAAAAATTTATTCTAAATTTAGTCAAAACCCCCACCTTCACCTCAAGCATGGGTGGCATAAATATGCCCAGTATTGGTTCAAGGATTGGGGGATTGAGGAGGAGATTATCATGGGAAACAATGATAGTGTCAAAAACACTATTACCTCCAAGTTTAAGGACAAGCTGTGGGATGATAAGAACTAGAGGGTAAAAGGAATCTAAGATACTATAAGGAGGTGATCAACCTCACCCTTGATAACCAAAATTATCTCTCTGTGTTGACTATCACTATGAAAAAAATGAACATCGCTAGGATAAGAACTAACTCTCATGAGCTTCAAAGTGAAACCGGATGGTGGTCTACTCCCAAGACTCCTTGGGATGATAGAATCTGTCAAATTTGCAATACAAAAAAGGTGGAAGATGAAAAACACTTCCTTTTAGATTGCCTGACTCTTACTCACATCCACTCTCAATTCACGAATATATGTCACTCCTCCAATCTTCTTGACTTATTAAGCCAATCCAACTATAGTGATCTTGGAGCGCTTCTTTCTCTTATTTCTGACCATAGAAATAATATTTTGAAGACCCATAATAAAATTCATTTTCTTTTCTTGAGGTCCAATAGACCGCATTGATCTTAGGGGACGTTAATCATCAACATCATCATCATCATAAATTAACATATATACACTTTAGTGTGTGTATATATATATATATATATATATACATATATATATATATATAATTTTTCATAATTAAATTTATTAAAATGTGTTTTTAATATAATAATAAGTCATTTTCTTGAGGAAGTCGTGGTGGTGCCAGGCTGGGGGTGTGTCGGGGTGACGGGTCGCGCAATGGAGTGAGTCAGGGTGAAGGGTCACATAGTGGTGTGAGTCGGGGTGATGAGTCGCATAATGCTGGCAAACGTGTGGTGAATCGAGGTAGAGGGAAAATTAGCTGGGAACAGAGCCGCAGGGGTGGCGAACCTCATGGTGGCAAGGTGAAGCGGGGGTTAGGTGATCTTGATGCACAGGAGGGGCAGGGTCTCCAGCAATGTTTCCTGGAGAACTTCCGGGCGCTCATTGGTAGTCTAATGGATAGGGCGAATGTTGCTGAACACATTTGGCGAGAGGAGCACGCGGTGAAAATGACATCCTTGGAGTTGTTGCACTACTTCCAGAGTCAACTTCGGGAAAGGTTGGTCATGGTATGGAGGGGGGAATGTAGAAATTAGCTGAATAAATCACTTATTCAATGGAGATTAACCTGATCACACATCAATTTCGAATTGCATGCATAACACATAATCTCTTCTACAATTAATTGTCACATGCGGAAAGAATAGAAGCAATAGCACATCAAATCATCACACACAGTAACACAGTATGTATGGGGAAAGCTTATAGCTGAAAACCCCGCAGCTATAGTATATTATAAATGGAGAGAACATGCAGCAAATACATAGTACAAACTCCTCACAAGTACTCAGTACTATCTCCCAAAGCTGCACAAAAACTAGCTTGGTTTTGAACAAATCACAGGTTCAAAACACACCCACTACTTCTCTCTCTCTATTGCACAATCAAGGCTGGTCTAAATAGAGATCCAAGGTTAAGATCTCCTTGGCTTGGCCGAGCAATCATCTTCATGGGAAATTCCTCAAATTAATGGTGAAAGTGCAAATCTCATACTATTTTATATTATAGCGATAGCTAACTCAACCCTTTCATCTACCTCTTTCACTTGTCGCCATTGAACTGTCCATGCACTGAGTTAAACTGATGTGTTCTTTAGTTGAATAATGAGTTAATAATTTGTGAATTAAATAATATTTAATTCACACAACTCATCTCTATTGTATTAGCCAGTTAAATTAAATACAACTATTTCAACTAGTTAACCAGAACACCACCTGCATTAACTGTCGCATCAACTCCACCAAACTCCGCCACTTGAGCTCTAACTGAATTCAACCATGCATTAGCTCACCTAACTCATAGGAAAAGCATAAATCCTTCTGGAAGCTGCATGCCCCACCTCTAGGGGTCAAACTGAAGTGCTCCAAGAGAGTAAACTGAAGTTTAGAGTCCAAATATTATTAAGGGTAAATAATATTTGACTTCCCTATTTTTAGGATAGGCAGTCTAAAAATAGACTTCGACCTATATGTCTAAAAAATAGAGGTCCATCTATTTTTACAAACATGACCAATACTCCAAGAATAACATACTGCAACCCCTGGACCATGCTCCATATGTCTAAAAATAGACATAGTCTAAAAATAGACTTTTCGACAAAAATCACATGTGTGGTCCCCACCTAGTTTAGGTGATCACTTTCCAACTAGGATCGGGAAAGATGTTTCAGGAGGCCTCCTTCACTGTTTCTTGTTGCCATTTTCAACACTCCCTCTCAACAAGAAAGGACTGTCTTTGCATGCGACATGCAACTCCATGCATTCGCCCTGCAACCTCCACAAGCGCCATGCAACTCCATGCATCTGCTCTGCAACTCCTCTGAAACTAAATAGGCTCCAAACAACTCAATCAGTCTTGATGCATCTAGCATCTATCATCAAATTCTTCGACTTCTGCTTGGCCAACTGCATATGTCATCAGGAACCACTGCGCTGTTGAACTCTTGCACCCATGCACTCTTGCACTTGCTGTCAACTCTGATCCGCGCTCCAGTATCCGACACTGTCACTTTGATCTGCCTGCATCACTCCAACTGATCTTGCTACTGCTCCGTTGTGGGCACCTCGTAGCCAGGTTCAATCCATGAGATCCACACCATCTCATGAATCTGCCCAGAAATCTCCTCATGGGATTAATCATGCATGTCGCCCCACCTCATACCTGGTGGTATAGCTGCATGCACTCCCTCTGCCCGTCTGGCACGAAATTTCTCTGCATGAGTGGTCTCTAATTCCACTCCATGATCCTCTTGTGGCTGCTCCACATCCCGAGGTTCACTATCACCTGCATGCAAAAATTGCTCCCTCTCAAGCATCAATTGCATGTCTTTCTCGCCTGCATGCAACACTTGCTCCCTCTCAAGCTTCAGTTGCATGTCTTCCTTCCGCTTCCCAACAGTAGGAAGCTCCGTAGACATCCCATCTACTTCAATTCTATAGAGATTCTTTGCCCAAATCCCAACCTTCTTGACTTGTCCCATTGCCTTGTGCCAAAGGAAAAATTTTCCTTCTCTAAAGACAACTTCATACCCTTTATCCTCTAACATTGCGACTGAGATCAGATTCTTTGTTAGACCTGGTACATGCAATACATCTTGTAAAAGAATGAGTTTACCTGACTCCCTCTGAAAGGTTATGGTACCAATGTTGGTCGCATTGTATCGTCCACCGTCGCCCAACTCAACATGCATCTGGAGACCTTTCTCCACCAAGTCACTGAAAAGATTTGCATCTCCCGTCATGTGAAAGGAAGCGCCACTATTAATATACCACCCCGATCCCAATGCACTAGACAACATGCATGTGATCAATGAGAAGTCCAGCTCAAATTGCGAGGCAAGAGCCTCACCAGCTGCAGCTCCAGCAGCCTGCTTGTTCTTCTTCTTCTTTGGGCAATTCGTGGCGTAATGTCCATGATCGTGACAGTGAAAACACTTCACTTTGGACATGTCACACTCTTTACCATCTGCACCGGATTGAGAAGCCTTCTCCTTGCCCTTCCCCTTCCTTGCTTTGGCAGCCAAAGCGCAGTCTTCTTCATCAGATACCTTTGATGAAGATCTGTCCCTGGTAGTCCTCTTGATCTCCTCTTGCATGAGATCCGACCACAGTCGCTCCCATCCCGGCAACTTCTCCCGACCATTGACACTATCCTGATAGGAATGCCAAGCCTTCGGAAGACCAAGGAGAGCCAGGTCCACCATGTCCTCATCTTTGACAGTCACCCCCACACTTCCCAGCTCATCTCTGCACTGAGTGAACTTCGTGAGGTATTTTGCGATGTTGTCGCCTTTCTCCATTTTGATGTTTCTTAGTATATCCTTGAGCGCCAGCTTCCTTTGGTCGCTCTTTCTTTGGTACAGATCTGTCAAGGCTTTCCACATCAAATATGGAGAAGCCTTTCCATGCAGGCTGGATACAATGTGATCCTTTTCGCCCTCCAACATAATCCTTCGACATTTTGCTTGTTTCTTTCGCCAGGCTTCCACAACAACAGCATCATTAGAATTAGGCTTTGGAATCTCTTTCTCCACGAATTCCAACAGCCCATTATCATCTAATACAGCCTCCATGCGGTCCTTCCATGCAACATAATTCGAACTTCCTTCCAAGGCATATTCGAGTCGCAAACCGTTGAAAGACATTTTCGCCGCGGCACCAAGAACACAAATATGCAAATTCGAATTTCACCACCAATTGATAACTCAATCGCTTCTGATCTACACTTGAGAACAAATTATTTCCAAATCAGAGATTGACTGCATGGGCTTTTACCAGACCTTTCACTTTCCGAAGAAAGATGAATCCGGAGGCTATCTGGCCCGTATGCAGGCTCTGTCCGAGGAAATAAGTTTGCAATCACCGTAATAGATCTCGACAATTAATATAGCTCCGATACCATGTAGAAATGTGTTGAATAAATCACTTATTCAATGGATATTAACCTGATCACACATCAATTTCGAATTGCATGCATAACACATAATCTCTTCTACAATTAATTGTCACATGCGGAAAGAATAGAAGCGATAGCACATCAAATCATCACACACATTAACACAGTATGTATGGGGAAAGCTTATAGCTGAAAACCCCCAACTATAGTATATTATAAATGGAGAGAACATGCAGCAAATACATAGTACAAACTCCTCACAAGTACTCAGTACTATCTCCCAAAGCTACACAAAAACTAGCTTGGTTTTGAACAAGTCACAGGTTCAAAACACACCCACTAATTTCCCTACCTCTATTGCGCAATCAAGGCTGGTCTAAATAGAGATCCAAGTTCGAATCTCACTGGCTCCAACTGCGCAATTTTCATTGGTAATTTCCTCCAAGTGTGGTGCAAATATCATGCACAACTAATGTCGCAACTGATAGCTAACTCAACCCTTTCATCTACCTCTTTCACTTGTCGCCACTGAACTGTCCATGCACTGAGTTAAAATGATGCGTTATTTAGTTGAATAATGAGTTAATATTTTGTGAATTAAATAATATTTAATTTACACAACTCATCTCTAGTGTATTAGCCAGTTAAACTAAATACAACTAGTTCAACTAGTTAACCAGAACACCATCTCCATTAACTGTCGCATCAACTCCACCGAACTCCGCCACTTGAGCTCTAACTGAAGTAAACCATGCATTAGCTCACCTAACTCATAGGAAAAGCGTAAATCCTTCTGGCAGCTGCATGCCCCACCTCTGAGGGTCAAACTGAAGTGCTCCAAGAGAGTAAACTGAAGTTTATAGTCCAAATATTATTAAGGGTAAATAATATTTGACTTCCCTATTTTAAGGAGAGGCAGTTTAAAAATAGACTTCGACCTATAGGTCCAAAAAATAGAGTCCCATCTATTTTTACCAACATGACCAATACTCCAAGAATAACATACTGCAATCCCCGGACCATGCTCCATATGTCTAAAAATAGACATAGTCTAAAAATATATTTTTCGACAAAAATCACATGTGTGGTCCCCACCTAGTTTAGATGATCACTTTCCAACTAGGATCAGGAAAGATGTTTTAGGAGGCCTCCTTCACTGTTTCTTGTTTCCATTTTCAACAGGGAAAATATGCTCTCGGAGAAAGTCGAGAAACTAGAAGCATGGATGGCACATTGCGAAGGACACGTTGACTGCGACTTCCACCCTCCTCCGCCTCCTAGAACGACCCCAGAAAACTCTGCATCTATTATATCTAGTGACTAGTATGATTTCTGGAGTCTTTTTTGTACTAGCTATGTTTTGGTGCCTATGGCCCAATCTTCTGTGGATGCTGCCCTTAGCGACACTTTTGTAAATTTTTGGTCAATAAACCCGGTTAGGGTGAGGCCACCTATTTTGTGACGGACTATATCTACTCTTTTTTTTCTTCAGAAATTAATAGAACCATTGAATTGCAAAAAATAAAATACAATAATAAGTCATTTTAAATTGGAAATATGGAGAAAAACTATAATTCATGAAAATGGAAATAAAAGAAAAAGGGAAAAAAAAATGAAAAAAAACAAAAAAAAACAAAATATTAGTAGCTAATAGAAATGGAAGTTACTAAACATCCCATTATAAACCAATCACATTAAAAATAAATAAATTCAAATAATAATAAAAAATAACAAAAAATTGAATTCCTAAAGTGAAACTATGGATAAGTTGCATAATTTTTTAATGAAAGGCTAACTAATATGCAGTCAAAGATAAAAAAGAATAGTAATACCATACCTGCCAAGGGGTATAATAAGATATATTATATCTTTAACTAGATATGTTAGCTATATGTGTCAATTAGATATATTGGATATTCATATCAGTTTCCTTTTGAAAACCACAATGGACCCTCTACGCATTCCAAGTTTCCAACGTTAGTAAATGATTCAAGCATTTCAACATTTACGTGGAAGAGAAATATGTGTATAATTGAAGAGCTACACATTATGAAAAAGAGCTCTGAAACGAGAATTAGAAAATTGCCTCAACTTAAGATCAACACATTTGCCTCATTGGTGTACTAAATTTTGAGAATATATTATATTTATAACATTGAAAAGTTGAAAAATAAAATATACATAGACCAAACTGCAGACTGCATTTCCATTTTAAACAAACTAAATGCACTCCATATATCAGATTTGTTTTACCATTTATAAGATTCCACCTCCCATATCGTTCAATTAAAATGGACAAAAATGTTCGAAAGGAAGAGGATATTAAACACAAATAACACAAGTATTTCACACACGAAACACACGAGTTGCGGCTCTTCTATTAATCGATGAACTTCAATCTCACTCATTACAATGAATACAATGAACCCGGTGAAGGGTATTTAACCTAACTTGACATGCACACACTCACCTAACTCAACTTGACCATCACTCACTTAACTGACTATCTAACTCACTTACCAAATTCATTTATCACTCAACTTGACTAACTCAATGCTTACTTAACTGATTGTATAACTCTGCACGCGGGAGGTAATTACATATTTTAACACTCCCCCTTAATTACAACCGCTAAACTAAAACATTAACTCATGACAACGCAAACATGCCTGCTGGTTTATGTCTCAGCTAGGCTTACAACACCCAAGTTTCTTTTGTGAAAATCAAAAAAATATACTGCTAATGGCTTTGTAAAGATATCAGCCAATTGATCACTAGATTTACAAGGCTTCAAGTGAACTTCTCCATTGCTCACAAGTTCTCGAATAAAGTGATATTTAGTATCAATATTATTTCTCTTTTGATGAAACACACTATTCTTGGATGGTGCAATCGCTGATGTGTTGTCACAGTATATCGTTGTTGATCCTTTCTGTTTTTGCTTGATTCCATCCAATACTCTTCTTAACCATATTGCTTGACATGTTGCTGAAGTTGATGCTACATATTCTACTTCGACTGATGATAGTGTCACAATGGGCTGCTTCTTAGATGCCCATGTTATCACACCTGAACCAAGATGAAACACATAACCGGATGTGCTCTTTCGATCATCCAAACTGCCTGCAAAATCACTATCTGTGTATCCACTCAAATTTTTCATTTATGTACTTGCATACATTATGCCATAACCTCTAGTTCCTGCTATGTATCTCAGAATTATTTTTCCAACACTCCAATTTGTTTCTTTTGGAGTCTTCATAAATCTGGAAATCAAACTCACTCCTTGCATAATATCTGGTCTTGTAGCTGTGAGATACATGAGGTTGCCAACCAATCCTTTGAATAGATTTGGATTGACATCTTATCCTTCATCATCCGTACTTAACTTTGTACCTGTTGCAACTGGTGTAGGTACATGTTTGCAATTATCCATCTTGACTATTTTCAGCAAATCTCTGGCATATTTATTTTGACAGATAAAACTTCCTTTTTCAAATCGCTCAACTTCAATGCCAAGAAAATATTTCATGAGACCAAGATCTGTCATCTCAAATTCTTTCATCATGGCTACTTTAAATTCATCTAACTCAAGATCACCTGTAAAAATAATATCATCAACATATAAGCAAACAATCGAAATCTATCCATGCTCATTTACCTTTATGTATAAGTTAGGCTCAATGTTGCTTTTGCAAAATCCATTCTTGATCATGTAGTTTTCAATTATGCTATACCATGCTCTAGGTGCTTGCTTCCGTCCATAGAGCGCTTTCTTCAACTTGTAAACTTTATCTTCTTTACCTTCAACTTCATATTCTAGAGGCTACTGCACATAAATTTCTTCTTTTAGAATTCCATTCAAGAAGGTTGATTTGACATCCATATGATATAATTTCCACTTGTCCTGAGTTTATGTCGCTAGAACTGCTCTTACAACATCCAATTTGGCTACAGGAGAAAATGTTTCCCCAAAGTCTATTCCCAGTTGCTGCGAGAATCCTTTTGCTACAAGTCTTGCTTTAAATTTGTCAATCTCACCTTTCTCATTCACCTTTATATTGTACACCCACTTCACACCTATGAGGTTTTTATCGTTTGGTAAATTAACCAAATCCCATGTATTATTATTTTCAATAGAATCCATCTCTTCATCCATGGCTTGCACCCAATTTTCATCTCTGATTGCTTCTTCAAATGAGGAAGGTTGGAATGCCAACAATGCAAAATTTGAACTAACATCCAAATCATCATAAATATCTTTTAAACTTCTCATATTTTTCTTACCATTGCTTGATTCATTATCTGATTAGCTGCATGGAGAATTCTGGTATGTTGATATGCTTGAAGATCCATGCTGCTCTGAAAATATTGGAGTCCTTGCTGGTGTGACTCTGTTTGGTGTCTTCTCTCTTGATCCTTGCTGCTCCTTCTCTGCTACCTCATCCTCTTCCATCAATGGTTCTTGTGCATCAGTTGGTGTGTCTACAGTCCCATTCCACGACTCTTGCTCTTTGAACACAACATCTTTGCTAATGATTGTCTTCTTGGTGACAGGGTTATACAATTTGTAAGCTTTTGACTGCTCACCATAACTAGTAAATATGCATTTTTCACTTTGATCATCTAATTTTCCTATTATTTGCTTAGGCACATGTGCATAGGCTACACATCCAAAAATTGTGGAATAAACTCGATATGCTGAAAATCGTAAGTTTCACGAAAGGTGCACAATTTTTGTATTACAAATTTGGTGTTGTATTAAAAAAGTGTGGATTTGCACGTGTTTTAATGGTTTAACAATTTTGCAAAAAAAAAAAAAAAAAAAAAAAAATCCAAACAATGTCTTTTTCTCTGGCTCTGCTTACCCACGAATCTTCTGATCCTTCCTCGCCTCTGATACCAATTTTTTGGAAAGCAAGAGGACATTAAACACAAATAACACAAGTATTTCACACACGAAACACACGAGTTGTGGTTCTTCTATTAATCAATGAACTTCAATCTCACTCAATCAAGTGAATTAAGCCAAAAACTGCCATTACAAAGGAAATGAAAGATATATACCAAAAACTGCTTCTCCCACTCAGAGGGGTTGAATCCATGATTGTTGGAGCAGGGTCCCCTAGCAGCAATTTTGAGATATTTTTGTAATAGTTTGTAATATTTAGTCTGGCGTAGGGGCTTTGGGGTGGGTCAAAGACCCCAATGAATTGTAATGGGTCAAAGGGTAGAACAAGGGTCCGCAAATGACAATTTGCAGACCATAGAGTAGCGCATGCTAATACAGTATAAATAGATGGATAGATCGAGTCTAGAAGAAATTTTTTATTAAGTCTGGATGCAAATGTTGGATCTGTAATACTTGTGGTACAGATTGTCTGGGTAAGGGCTCCTGCTGGCTGTGTGTGCGGAGACCCTAAGTCCTGCTATGTGCAAACCCTACTGGCTGTGTGCATGGGTGGATAAAGAGTCTGTAAGTGAATTATGAAGTGTTAATGAAAGAGAAGACCCTTTTGCGATTATCAGAATATCTCTGTGTACTGTTATTGGTTGCGATGTATGTTGATTTATGAGTTATGTATGTATGTTGAATATTGGTAGTTAATTGAGGTGCACGTGGATGTGAAGCTTAGAAAGTAATGAATACATAGATCTAGTTATGCTTTGTCACCTTGCGCACTCAGTTAAGTATATCGTTAAGGGTTCTCTGGGCTAGGGCTTCATCAACACAGGCCTATTAAACATGAAGGTGCCCCCTTTAATTAACTCTCTCTCTCTCTCAGGGTGAAAAAACCTGGTTCCAACACCCTCCCATACTACTTTAGGTGAGAACTTGACCTGCGCAAGCAGACCATTGCTGAAAGGGCCAGTAGTACAGGGGTTTTTCGGTAAATGTTAAATCTGAACCTGGGTGACGACCCCTCAAACCAGCAAATAGTTCCGTTGTCGGGACTGGGAGAATTTTGAGAGAGAGATTGGGTAATGCCATGAGGTCATTGGCAACCATTAAAGCCTGAACTTGAGGGCTGGTTTAAAAATTAGAGTCAGGAGTTTTCCCTAAAATAAAACAGAAGCAAGAAGTTATCTACCGAAGAGTGGAAGAAAAAGTATATTTTTACAGAGGTGCATGAGATCTTCTTTGTAACCTTCACCCACGAACTGTACGAGTGGCTAGAAAGGTTAGCGGAATTCCAAACTTGTTGGAAAGACGATCAGGTCACGCCATGGACCCTTGATTTGATCCAACAGTTGGAGAAGACTGATAACAAAATCACCCGGACTGTAGATTACTGGGTTGATAGTATTTTGGGTGGATTTTTAACTGAGTTTGCAGTCGATCAGTTTGTGTCCTATTATGAAGCTGAGCGAAGGTTCTTCAAAATATTTAGGGGAAAATTCTTACAAACATTGCCATTGTTGATTAAGATGTTATTGTGTGAAAAGGGTATCATGTGCAGTCACACTGAGTGAATGACCTTCGATCAGAGCGGAAGCACAACATGAAGCGGTAAATACTACAAGGTTAATTAATAAGGGGATAGATCAGTGTACAACCCTCTAAGAGATCCACTTGATCTAAACAAAGCGGGACTGCACACGTAGAAACTAGTTCCCCAGCTATGCTACCTTTGAACTCGCGCTTGGGTAAGAATCCTCCTACCCCACCTCCACTGCCACCTGCAGACGATATGGCTGCACACATGAAGTTACCCACCTTTAAGGGTGCGGGGGACGAGGATATGGATCGATTCTGGTTTGTGGTTGATTCGGTATGGACCGCGCAGAATGTTAATAATGATGTTGTAAAGAGAGCACAACTATCAATAGCCTTTGAAGGGCGAGATTTGGATTGGTTCATGGGATGCATTGCTCAGCATGAAAATACTAAAATACAGGAGATTAAGGATGCCCTGAAGCAGCAATTCCAAAAACCTAAGTCTTATTCTCAATGTGTAGTAGAGTTGAACGATATTAAGCAAGGACCTATGGAGTCTATTTGGGAAGCTGACCAACGGCTAAAGAAAGTCATCAGTGATGGAGGATTCATCTATGAGGAAAAACAGCACAAGGAATGGTTTATCACCATGTTATTACCCCATTTTTGCGGGCTTATGGGTCAGCAGAATATTGATTCATAGGAAGAGGCCCTGGATATTTCCATGAAGCTGGAATTTTTGCCAAGGGACGATGCTCAATTTGGGGCGATGCAGATCCAGAGCCATCTAGAAGAGATGCACTTATAAATTCAGAATTTGTGAACGGATCGAGGTAAAGAAGCTAGCACAGAGGTTTAGTGCATACGCTGCAAAGTATCAGGCCACACTAAGGATCAGTGCCCTCTGTTGTCAGATTATATGCAGGCTGGGGGACCAAGTCCATTACGCCCAAGAGACATTGTTGGCTCAAGTACCCTTGCACTGTTGTGCGCTGATTTTCGAGTAGCAGGAATGCATGATACAAACCACTGCCCACGATTAGGTGCCTATGTCCCAGAACTGAAGAAACAGTGGTGCAGATTCTGCTCGTCGATGGGTCACTATGAGAAAAACTGCTGAACATATGACCTAATGATAGATAGGGGGAACCTGTAGAGGGTGCAGGCTGACCCTTCGTCGCCAGTATCTCCCTCCGGGTGAGGAGGATCCTCTGCAAGAGAGCGGGGAGGAGGGAGAGGCGGAGGCGTAGGTCGGGGAAGAGGACAACTAATTACTACAATTGTGGGGACACTAGACATTATGCAAGAGACCTACCAAACCCTGCGCATCAATCCTTCATGTATTGCAGACAATTCAATAATGTAATTGAAGACTGTCTTGTGTTGATAGATAAAATGCAGGAAAAACAACAAACGCCAACGCAAAATGTACAACGGGTTAAGGTGGAACCGCACAATGATGGGCCCAGTATAAATGTAATTACGCATAGTGACATTGCCACTAGAGGAGATGAGGAAAAATCTGTGGCTGAACTACTAATCAGAAAGGCCTCTAACAAAAAGGAGAGCCAGGACCTGCACAAGGAGAAAGAGACCTTCATTGAAGCTAGGAAGGATTTTTCTAGGGAATAAACATCCACATCAAGGACTTTTGTGGATCCAAAGGTCGATGAAGCAATTAAGCCATTCCTTCAAGCCTGTATGAAGTTACTGCACAATTAGAAGGCGATGGAGAATCTCCAACTATTAATAGACAGCTGCATAGAAAAGTAACCTCCCCAAACGAAGGTTAAATATGTGAATAAGATTTATAAGAACAAGAAAAGGACTAGTCAGGAGATGCATATGACTGCATAGATTGGATAATATGAGATGCACCTAGTCATCCTGGATCTGGGACCTGATGCTAATGTCCTACCCAAACAAACCTATCAAATAATGGGAGAACCCAAATTGGAGTGGTCCGCCATTCAATTACGTATGGTTAACCACCAGAAGATCATTCCATTAGGCAGGTTGTCGAAGGTTGTGGTAGACATTGTGGGAGTTAAAGTCTATGCAGTTTTCGAAGTAATCTAGATTATGGATGATGCAGACCCCTACCCTGCGCTCTTAGGATTAGATTGAGCTATTAACATGGGAGGTATCATTAATCTCAAAAGGAGGAGCATTGTTTTCAAGAATGATGGTACGTGGGTAATAGTCACCTTGGATCCAGCGGAAGGTGAACGATATACAGAACCGGTGTGCGAAGAGGAGGATGTTGACCATATTTACAAAATGACTACTCGGGATGATGATTGGATCAACCCTACAATTGATGGAATGTTCTATTGGGAAAAATACAGCTCATGTCTCTCAAAATCAGATGTCGAGATAGAAAACTGGTAGAACCGGTTGCATGATGTTTCTGCGCTACGGTGCCTCAAGATCACGAAGAGCTTCCAATGCATCTCCTCAGAGGTAAGAGAGTTTCCCTAATTTGATGGTTCTGGTAGTGTTAAGGAATTTATTAAAGCATTAGATGTAGAAATTTATTAATACTGATGTATTACCAGATTCTCCTGATCTAACAATATTTATCTTCTTGCTAAATACAGAATCCTTCCACTGTTAAACTTGTGGAAATTTAAAACTCAATTGCAAACAATGTGAATAAATTCAATCGCACATAACACAGTTGTTTAATGAGAAATCTTAAAGCTAAAAACCCCAACTATCATATATTATGTATATCAATGGAATCATATAATAATCTCATACAAAGCTTAGTACATCAAGCTCTCAGTACAATCAACAATAATTACACACTGTCATGAAAAAATTTGCATATCTATGCACCAATTTCTTGCCTCCTAACAGCCTGCCTCCACTGTGTAATCCCTGCTGAAGAAGACCCCTGAATGAATTCGAATTGGCATTTCCTTGACTGCGCAATCCTCATTGGCAACTCCAATATGTGTCAGATGCATTGAATGCGTCACTATAGTCACAACAGATAGTCATTCTCACCCTTTCACCTATCTCTCCACTGGGTCTCCACTGGAACTGACATGCAAGTAGTTAATTGTGGTATTTGTTCAGTTGTTAGTGAGTTATTAGCTGTGAATTAATTAACTAATTAATTCATTAAACTCTCACTAGTGTATCTTTCAGTTAGACTAGATACAACTAGCTCAACTAGGTTTAAGTCACTTAATTGAGTTAAACTGAATAACAACTCCTGTAACTACTCTTCCAACTCTGTAATAACTTTGCCACTTTAGTTCTAACCGAGTCCTCCATGCATGAGCCTCCAATAACCCTAGGAATTGTGTAATTCCTTCAACCCACTGATTTTCCAAATATGTTCGCTGAAATAAAGTGCTCCAAGAGAATAAGTTGATATTTATTGTTGGAATATTATTAAGGGTTAATAATAATTTACATGCACCTATTTTTAGATCGACGATCTATAAATAGAATTCGCCCAATATTCTAAAAATAGAATTTCATCTATTTTCCACATTTTACCAATCATCTACAAATAGCATCCTGCAACTTATAGAATATGCTCACCATGTCTAAAAATAGACATACACCTAAAAATAGCCTGCGGGCCCCACTTAGTGAAGGTGCTTACTTTTCACTAAGCTCGTCATCTTGTTGAATATCAACACTCCCTCTCAACAAGATAGGGATTATCCTTCACCCTGATCTTGCCTCTATGGTATTCGAATTTTCTCCTGCCGAGCGCCTTCGTCATAATATCTACATCCTGATATTCCATAGGAATGTACTGAAGCAACATGATCTTCTGCTGCAAACAATCTCTGATATGATGATACCGGATATCAATATGTTTAGATCTATCATGAAACACAGGATTAATCGAGAATTTAATGCAACTCTGATTATCACAATGTATCACTATAGGATCTAAATGTGAACCGAACAAACCAACCAGGATCTTCCTCATCCAGATAGCCTCACATGCAGCTTTACTTGCTACCATGTATTTTGCTTCCACTGAACTGAGTGCCACAGATCTTTGTTTCCTGTTGTACCAAGAAATTGTTGTAGATCCGATACTGAAAACCCCTCCTGATGTGCTCTTTCTATCTGTTGGGCTGCCTGCCCAATCTGCATCCGTGAAGCCATGCAACTTCACCTCATCCGTATGTTTGTACCATAAGGCATACTCAGATGTGCCCTTGAGATACCCCAGGACATGCTTGCCTGCCTTCCAAAAGAGCTTGGTAGGCTTAACCATCGCTTGACTAAGCTGGTTCACTACATAGCATATGTCTGATCTTGTATTAACTAAGTACATAAGAGAACCCACCAACTGTCGATAAACAGTGGCATCCACTACCTCTGCCGATGTAGCATCCTCTTTCCTCCAATTTCCTGGAAGAGGAGTACCCATGGGCTTGCAGTGCTCCATGTGAAACTTACCAAGTATCTCCCGAGCATACTTGCCTTGAGACACAAACAGTTCACCTTCTCACTACCATATTTCCAATCCAAGGAAATAATGAAGGAGACCCAAATCCTTCATCTCAAACTCCTTTGCAATATCTGCCTTGCATGAGTGTATCAACTTCTCATCACCCGTTAGTATTAAATCATCAACATAAAGAAAAATGATTAAAATCTTACCCTCCACCACAATTTTTTATAGGTTTGCATTCGCCTCACTCTTGGTGAAGCCAAGTCCAGTGAAATAGTTGTCGATCTGTGTGTACCAAGCACGTGGTGCTTGCGTCAGCCCATACAACGCTCTTTTGAGTTTGCCCACATGCAACTCGCTGTTGAAGATCTCAAATGCTTCAGGCTACTTAATGTACACCTCTTCCTCAATGATCCCATTAAGGAACGCAGTCTTCACATCCATCTGATGAATGTGCCAACCCATATGCACTGAGAGAGAAAGGATGGTCCTTATGGAAGAATACCGTGTGACAGGTGCAAATGTTTCTTCATAATCAATCCCCTCGATCTGTGAGAAGCCTCATGCAACAAATCTTGCCTTATACCTCTCGACGCTCCCATCAGCAACTTGCTTTACCTTGTAGATCCATTTCAAATCTACCACTAATTTACCCACCGGCCTTGGAACAATCTCCCAAGCATTGTTTCTGACAATGGAGTCATACTCCTCCACCATGGCATCTACCCATGTGGGCTCCTGCGCTGCTTCTTCAAAAGAAGATGCTCTGTCACGACACACTTGCTCATAAGAGCCATGTATCCAATAAATCGGTCAGGTGATTTTCTCTATCTGCGTTGTGATGTAGGGACTCCTACATTCTGTGCCGCATCAAGCTTCAGTCTCTTAGCTTCTGTGGTCCGCTTTTTGCCTATTCTAATGTTTGGTTTTGCATGAGTGGACTCCTCCACTCCATGAATCTCCTCCTGTGGCTGATCCACATCTAGAGGCTCATCTTTGGGAACAAGTAGCTCCTCCTCTGCATGCAAGTGTAGCTCCCTCTCAAGCAACAACTTCATGGCTTTCACCTCATTGAATTTTATATCCCGTCACACCACAGTCATTTGACTGTTTGGAAAATACACATGATAATTATGGGGTGTTTCTGTGTACCCCACAAATATCCCAACTTCTGCAGTCGGATCCAGCTTCTTCTTGGCATCCTTTGTCACATGAATGTAAACAGATGAGCCAAAGATATTCAAATGAGAAGTATCACGCTTCTTACCGGTAAAAGCTTCTTCAGCTGTACTCATGCCAAGTACTCTATGAGGACAATGGTTTTTCACATAAACCGCAGTGTTGCATGCTTCTGCCTACAAGTGCATCGGTAGGCCCTGGTCATGCAGCATAGCTTGTGCAGAACCCACGATCGTTCTGTTCTTCCTCTCCGCGACCCCATTCTCCTATGTTTTATGAGGCGTTATGGGTTCTCTTCGAATTCCTTCTTTGCTACAGAAGTCTTTGAATTCGTTCGAGATATATTCACCACCATTATCGCTCCGCAGAGCCTTCACTTGCTTCCCCGACTCCATCTCCACCAATGCTTTAAAATCACAGAAATTTGAGAATTTTTCACTTTTCTTCTGTATGAAGAAGATCCATCATCTACTAGAATAGTCATCAACAAATGTAACATAATACCTGTGTTCTGTTGTTGAAGCAACCGAGAAAGGTCCACAGACGTCTATGTGAATTCTCTCCAGAATCATCGAAGCACAGTTCTCCTTATCATGAAAGGTGGTCTTCACAAACTGACCCATACACCCCTTGCACTGATCTCACTGCGCAAGAGTGCCCTTGGGAAGTCCAGTAGAAATCCACTGCAAAATCTTCAAGGCACCATGGTGAAGATGGTCAAATCTCTTATGCCATAATTCGTCCTCATCATGGCTCACAACTTCTTCTGCTTTTCCCATCATTGCAGCGCAGCCATATACCTCCAGCTTGTAGAGTTTCTTAACTCAAATCCCTATCCTCTTGGTTTGACCCGTTTTTTTATGTCGAAGGAAATATTTTCCCTCGCTGAAAACAACGTCATAACCTCTGTCTTCCAACATTGCGACCGATACCAAGTTCTTCTTCATACCTGGAACATGCATAACATCTTTCAACAGAAATGTTTTACCTGACTCCCTCTCAAAGGTAATGGTTCCAATGCTGGTCACACTGTATCTACCATCGTCTCCCATCTCTATATGCATTTGGAGATCCTTCTCCTCCAAGTCACTAAACAACTCCTTGTCTCCCGTCATATGGAAAGACGCACCACTATCAAGATAGCACACCGAACCCATTGCGCTTGAAACCAAGCATGCGATCAAAGAGAAATCAAGTTCAAATTGTGAGGCTAAGGCCTCTCCAGCTGCAGCTCCAGCAGCCTTCTTGTTCCTCTTTTTCTGTGGGCAGTTAGTGGCGAGATGCCCATGTTCGTGACAGTGAAAACACTTCACTTTGGACAAATCCAGCTTCTTGCCTTTAGCCTCAGATTTTGGATGGGATTTCTTCCCATTCCCTCTCCTTTATTTGGCATCCAAAGTGAAATTCTCTTCATCATCATTCTTCGATGAAGAGCCATCCTTGGTATTCCACCTTATCTCCTCCTGCACAAGATCCGACCAAAGTCACTCCCAATCCGGCAGTTTCTCCCGTCGATTGATAGAGTCTTCGTAGTTGTGCCTTCGGAAGCCTAAGGAGAGCCAAGCTCACCAAGTCATCATCTGCAACTGTAATCCCCACACTCCCCAATTCATCCCTACATTGGACAAACTTCGTGAGATATTTTGGAATACGGTCGCCCTTCTCCATTTTTATTTTTCTGTGCTTATCTTTCAGCGCCAACTTCCTATGGTCGCTGCTGCTTTGGAAAATATCTGTCAAAGCCTTGCACATTGCAAATGGAGTGGCTTTCCCGTGAAGGCTTGACACAATATGGTCCTTCACACCTTCCAACATAATTCTTCTTGTCTTTGCTACCTTCTTTTTCCATGCATCAAGTCCTGCAGCATCGTTAGAAGCAGGCTTAGGAACATCACTATCGATGAACTCCTTCAGTCCATTATCTTAAACCACCACTTCCATCCTATCCTTCCAGGCTATGTAATTTTAGCTACCTTCAAGGGCATACTCCAATCGCAACCCATTGAAATACATTTCAATGAATACTCAACTGTCACACCAAGAAATTTCTGCAGCAAATTCGAATTGTCCAACAACACAAAACTCAACACTTATTCACAATTTCAATATCCAGTGATCAATATTGATTTGATACCATGTATAAATTTATTAATACTGATGTATTACCATATTCTCCTGATCTAAAAATATTTATCTTCTTGCTAAATACAGAATCCTTCCACTGTTAAACTTGCGGAAATTTAAAACTCAATTGCAAACACATGTGAATAAATTCAATCTTACATAACACAGTTGTTTAACGGGAAAGCTTAAAGCTAAAAACCCCAACTATCATATATTATGTATATCAATGGAATCATGTAATAATCTCATACAAAGCTTAGTACATCAAGCTCTCAGTACAATCAACAATCATTACACACTGGCATGCAGAAATTTGCATATCTATGCACCAATTTCTTGCCTCCTGACAGACTGCCTCCACTGTGAAATCCCTGCTGAAGAAGACCCATGAATGAATTCGAATTGGCCTTGCCTTGACTTCACAATCCTCATTGGCAACTCCAATGTGTGTCAGATGCATTGAATGCATCACTATAGTCACAACGGATAGTCCATCTCACCCTTTCACCTATCTCTCCACTAGGTTTCCACTGGAACTGACATGCAAGTAGTTAACTGTTGTATTTGTTTAGTTGTTAGTGAGTTATTATTTGTGAATTAATTCACTAAACTCTCACTAGTGTATCTTTCAGTTAGACTAGATACAACTAGCTCAATCGAATTTAACTCACTTAACTGAGTTAAACTGAATAACAACTCCCGTAACTACTCTTCCAACTCTATCATAACTTTTCCACTTCAGTTCTAACTGAGTCCTCCATGCATGAGCCACTAATAACCATAGGAAATGTGTAATTCCTTCAGCCCACTAATTTTCCAAATCTGTTCACTCAAATAAAGTGCTCCAAGAGAATAAGTTAATATTTATTGTCGAATTATTATTAAGGGTTAATAATAATCGACATGCACCTATTTTTAGATCGACGATCTATAAATATACTTCGCCCAATATTCTAAAAATAGAATTTCATCTATTTTCCACATTTGATCAACCATCTACAAATAGCATCCTGCAACTTATAGAATATGCTCACCATGTCTAAAAATAGACATACACCTAAAAATAGCCTGCGGGCCCCACTTAGTGAAGGTGATTACTTTAGCACTAAGCTCATCATCTTGTTGAATCTAAACATTAGAAGCAAATTTCCCTAAAGAAAAGAGATTTTTGGCACTTGACTTGGCTATGTGCGTGACCCCTGTGTGGTGGTGGGAAACCCACAAGGGAGCTTTTCAGGACTAGAAGGAATGCCAAAAAATGATGATCCTACGATTCGAACCTTCAATCAACCCACACATGGGGATCTTTTCCGGTCGTGGGGACCCGTGCAAGCACTTGGCTGTGTGGATGGAGGAATGGAATGAAACAACCTGGAATGAATGGGTCCATATGTTTGTTCACGCCTTAGGACCAATCCCCATCACCTGGTATTTAGATGTAGAGCTACACCAGCACACTCGCAATTGGGGAACAATGATAAAGGATTTCATGGTGACATTTGGCTTAGTTGGAGGGACCGAGAAATTAGATGAAGCCCTGCAAGATATAGATGCTCTTGTCTTTGATGCCCAGAAACCCCTCCAGAGGTGAGAGCCTACCAAGCCGCACTGGTAAAAGAAGAAACAAGGATTATTTCGGCACATATCTCTAAGGGCTCATAGTTATTAGATACCTCTATGGGACTATGGTCCATTGTGCAGTGTGATCCCCTCCTCCGGCAATTCAACCAAGAGATGTGCCAGAAAGAACAAGACTTTGAGCAAATGGAAGCTACCATGCCCACCCTCGTTGCAGCCCAACGCCTAGCACGCTTCGTACCAGCCATGCTCTAAGGGACGAGATCGAGGAGCTCCACCACAAGAAGCAAGTCCTTAGTGATCATCTGAAACCCTAGGCGGATGAAGAACTGAAGTTTTCAAAGGACTTAGACACGGCAGTCAAGCAGTTGAACTAGACTTTGGAAAGTGTCATTGCGACTACTAAAGGACTGAATTCTCAAAAATTGGTCGAGATTGCGCAGAATGCAGCAAGGCAGAGTGAAGGTGTCCTGCCCCCATTTGCCGTTGTCATTGAGCAGCTCAAAGCCAAGATTAAGAACCCACTGTCGTTGTGACTCGGGATGAGTCACAAGATTGTGTTAGGGGCTTGTTGGAGCAGGGTACCCTAGCAACAATTTTGAGATATTTTTATAATATTTAGTCTGGCGCAGGGGCTTTGGGGTGGGTCAAAGCCCTTAATGAACTGTAATGGGTCAAAGGGTAGACCAAAGTTCTGCAAACCATAGTTTGCGAACCATAGAGTAGTGCAGGCTAATATAGTATAAATAGATGGATAGATCGAGTCTAGAAGAAAATTTTTATTAAGTCTGGATACGAATGTTGGATCTGTAATACTTGTGGTACGGATTGTCTGGGTAAGGGCTCCTGCTGGCTGTGTGCATGGAGACCCTAAGTCTTGTTGTGTGTGGACCCCACTGGATGTGTGTGTGAGTTGATAAAGAGTCTGTAAGTGAATTATAAAGTGTTAATGAAGGACAATACCCTTTTTTCGATATCGGAATATCTCTGTGTACTGTTATTGGTTGTGTTATATGTTGATTTATGATTTATGTCTGTATGTTGAATACTGGTAGTTAATTGAGCTACACGTGGATGCGAAGCTTAGAAAGTAACGAATGCATAGATCTGGTTATGTTTTGTTGCCTTGCTTCTGTTAACTTGTTCTCTTATGGTTTACGGGATTTGCATGAGCCACTCAGTTAAGTATATCGTTAAGGGTTCTCTGGGTTAGGGCTTCATCAACGCAGGCCTGTTAGACTTGAAGGTGCCCCCTTTAATTAACTCTCTCTCTCTCTCTCTCTCTCTCTCTCTCTCCCTCTCTCTCTCTCTCTCTCTCTCTCTCTCTCTCTCTCTCTCAGGGTGTGGAAATCTAGTTCCGGCACCCTCCCATACTACTTCAGGTGAGACCTTGACCTGCCCAAGCAGGCCATTGTCGAAAGGGCGAGTAGTACAGGGGTTTGTTGGTAAAAATTAAATTTGAACCTGGGTCAGGACTGCTCAAACCAAAAATGACTTTTGGAGATGATCCCCAAAGTCCTCAACTAGAATCCTAATAACTAGGGAGGTTAGCCAACTCACCCCTATCTTTGATGAAACTGATTCAAGTGACCCAAAATTACATATTTAATTGATGTATCTACCCTAAGTAACTATACATGGCATAATTACATTTACTTTTTACAATTACATCAGTAAATCTCCTTAGAATCCATCAATCAACTGAGAAAAAGTGAAAATTCTGAAGAAATCAGTCAACAACAAAAAGCGCAGTGTGCCTGGTAAAAAGCGCAGCGTGGGCCTTCAAATCCACTTTTGAGTGCCTTCCCGAAGTCATAATTGGGCCCAATATGGCTCATTGGAAAGCTCTTCTAGTATAGAATTCGAAAATGTGCTCAAGTGCTAAAACTAGTGGAGTGAAGCGCCTCAAAAATGCAATCTCCCAAGACTTGTCAAAAAGCACAGCATGAGGTTGAAAAAGGAGGCAGAAAGGTGTTTTTTGAGAGTTTTTTGGCCTTTTCCACCTGTCAAAAGCTCTGTTTTTTTAGTGCCAGTAATCAAAAGTCAATGTAGACATCATTATCTATCCAGATCTGCATATTTTTTCTCATTTTGAGGCCTCCACAAAAATCAAAGTGTGGCCCACACTACGCTTTTTTTAGGCTAATTGTGGCCAAAAAGACTGTGAAATTTTACCAAAATGCTCAAAAACTCAAAAATTTGCCCAAAAACCTTCAAAACTGATGGATGAAGTGTTGATGAAGTATGTCAAACAACCAAGGAGGCATCAACAAGTAACTCAATTTTGTCCTTCTCCTTTTGCTTGTTTAGGGTTTCCTTGAGCTTACTCTTCATTTTCTTTACCTTGACATTTAAAATCTTATTGCTTGTGTGATAGTGATCATCCATGTGCCTGAACATCTGATTGTCCTTTTTTGCATTATGAAGGAGCTTCTCCAGGTGTATGTTCACTCTATCCACCCAAACTTCTCTGTCATCATTGATTTCTCTTGCAATTCTCTCCTCAAAGGTGAGTTCTTCTACCTCATGTTTTTCCTGATCTAATGCTCTCTTAAGACATCTTGTTTTTTGTCTCTTGTTGGTGATCTTAGCCTCATCATGATCAGACTAATCAGGTGCCTTTGGTGTCTTTCCTCTTGGCCTTCAACAACTCCATTTCCAAGAGCACTTGTTTGTCTTTCAGATGTTTGTTTTCTTGTTCAAGGAAGGAGATGACAAATTGTGCCCTTGCCAAATTGTCCTGCAACTCTCTGATTGTGCCATCTTTCTCTTTGATGATCAAGTTTGAGATTTCATGATCATATTGGACATTCAAGTCCACCAGGTCAAACTCATTTTCCTCCTCATGGTGAAGGTCTTCCTTCTCTTGAACAACTGCCTCTTACTGCTTTTGATATCCCTGTTTTGCTGATGTAGAAGGCAAGGCCCCTTCCACAATATGTGGAGCAAAACACTTGCCTATGTCTCTCTGGTATGTTTTGACCTCTTTTTCCTATTTGGTTTTCTTCATTGTAGCCCTGCTAGATAATTTATTTTTCTTGTGAGGAACTAATGATAATGGTAGAATATGTGTAGTAGGTTGATTTGGTGTTGCAATGAAGGCATCTGCCTCAATGAAAGTCTCCCATACAATGTTCAGCTGCTTCAGCTAGTGAAGGACAATGTTTTTAATGAGTGAATGATGGAAGAGGTTGTTCATTTGATGCTCATATTCTTTGTTTTGCACTATGTATTCCATCTTGTCAATGCTCCTGTACAAATAATATGGGATGTTGAGCAATTTCACCCTAGTGAAGTGCAAGAGCAACCTGATGTGATAGCTATACAATCTAGAGAATCTCCCCTCACAAGTGAAGTATTTCTTGATGATCTTCATCATGGGAGAAAAATTGTTCAGCAACTGACCAAAAGGAAATATTTTCTTTATGTTGTCTTTGTAAGGTGCCTTGAGGTAAGTTTATTTCAGCTGGGCATCCAAATCTTTAGTTTTGAACCATGTTTCACCCACATTGGGTATCCCTGTTGCTGTTGCAATGATGTCAGTATAAATGGTGAAAGTCTCCCCTGCAATTGTCACTTGGTATTTTTGTAGGTTGGAGATGAAAACCCTAGTCAAATTAGGATGGCTCTGCATTCTTTGTACCGTCTCACAAAACTCAAAGCAACCTACATGTTGAAAACATTTGACTGCCAAGAGTGATGCCATCAATTCCCTAGTGTCTGATGGCTCTAGTCTCAATATCCTCCCTCCTTTATTATATGTTTTCTTCTCTTCTTTTGTGGTGTTTCTTTCCTCATCCGTGATGTTTCTCTCTTCCTCCATTATGTTCAGTTGTTTCTTGAAACCCTAGGGAAGAAGGGGAAGGGAAAGGGAGTCAGATTGTAGGTTTAGGGGGTTGGTATAAGTGAGGGAAAATTTGGGGAAGTGTGTAAGGGATATAGGAGCTTAGGGAAGCGAGGGGTGTTGAAATTTTTAAGGGATATAATGTAGGAAATTAAAATACAGGGAGGTGATCTAGCTTCCTAGAAAAGCACAGCTTAGGGGTAGGTTTTTAGGAAATAGAGCTTGCGAATGGGAAATGAAGGGATGTAGGGGTAGTGGGGAGTGATTTAGGTTGTAAGGAAGGTAAATGGGTCCAAGGGAAAGCAAATGGAGCTTGCAAACTGTGAAATTAGGGTTTAATTGATTTAGAACATGATATGGAGGGAAATGAGGGTTTGCATCATAAAATTAAGACCACAAGCTGAAAGGAGGGGCTTAGGAGGTGTGACTTACTTGCATATGAGTTCAAAACCCTAGGTTTTTGTTCAAAACCCTTAAAGACAAGCTTTGGAGTCGTGGCTCTCTTCTGCAATAAGCGTAATGAGCTGAGGAAAGTCACAGTGAAGCCCTGCGAAAAGCGCAACATCCCTTCTGTAAAAAGTGCAACACCTGTGGAAAAAGTACGGTGAATGACCCAAAACTTGGTTTTTTTTCAGGCGAAATCAATTTTTTTCTTGGAGAGGTTGAGAGCTCGATGCTTGAGGATGCAAATGAATAATTTTTTGGTCTTTGAGGGCCTTTTACACTTGAATAAATATCATTAAACAAACTTGGACCCACATTTCCTTTCTTGAAATTAACTTTACATTGTTTCTTTACCTTTAACTTCTGAATCTGATCTTTGAACTTCATCTTTTGGTGGCTTAGGAACACTGCTTGGCTTTTTGGAACACTATTATTTTGTTGATGGAACTTTGAGAATGCAGCTACTTTGAACTTTGAGAACTTATTACATATTATGATCATAAAATTACATTTTGCTCTGAAATCAAATTTACAAATCAAACTTACTGATGAAATTATTTATTGTAACTCCTTCATTTGCTGGACTTTATGCATGGAATGGTGATTTGATGACCTTGGAAACCCTAAGACCTAATGGAGACTCTGACTGAATGAAACCATGATGAAAATGAATGTAATGATGATGACACCTCATAACAGATGGTACACTCAAATGAGTGGTGAAATGAGCCAGCAAGTAATAAAATTGTTAGAAGGAGTGAAATCGGACCTAGATCTACATCGAGTCACCAAAGTTTTGCATGATGACCTAATGGAATGAAAAAAATTTCAAAATGGGACCCTAACATGACATAATAAGAGTATATTTGATCACTGGTGGAAGGATGAAAAAACTGACACTAACACAGCGAGTGACGTAATACAACGGCTATTACTATCCATCGCCCAGACAAAACGCACACAATGGAGTAATCAATATTACTAGCTTTGAGATTTATTTTCTCTACCTCTCTTTCTTTCAACTCCGAGGGAATGGACTTAATAATATATTTTTTTATATATGTTATTATAATGAGTTGGGTTGATTGATATATTTTTTTATATATGTTATTATAATTAGGGATTCGAATTTTAGATCTCTTAATTTTCACAAATTTCATATTATTTGGATTATTAATTGAGCTTCCCCTTAGAACTTGAAAAACCCCTTAGATCCCCTTAGAAGTTGAAAAATGTTTGTTTATAAAATGTATAATTAAAAAATATTTTAATGTAAATTTTAAATATATCATTAATTTTAATATTAAATGTAATATTAATATCTCATATTTAAATTAGTTTGTGGAGGCCTATGACGAGACTAGGTTCCTTTGAGATAAAAATAACAAAATCTAAAATCTAAAAAAATATTAATAACTATTTTTTATTTTATTTTTGTATCATGAATAAAAATTTTCAACATAGAATTCTAAATTAAATATTGATTTTAATATCAACTCTAATCTATAATTATTTTTAATACACATAATTCTAAATTAAATATTAATTTTAATATCAACTTGAGTATATAATTATTTTTAATGTTTAACATGATTATAAATAATAATAATAATAATTTAATATCCATTTTATGTAAAATATTCTAATGTTAATATTTTATATTTTTATGGATAAGCCAATTGAAGCTTAAAAATATTTTGTTGTTGAATGTTTGAAGCTCACTCTCTTGAAAAGAAATTAACAAAAAAAACTAGCCATGTTTTGAAACTCGTGATAATGGGGTAGATAAAATAAAATAAATATTTATATTTTGAAATTCATAATAGTAAGTAGGAAATATTGAAAAAATCTAACTATATTAAAAATTGGTGTTACTTATACATATTAAAAGTAAAAGTAAATACCATTTGAATGACAACATAAATATCTTTAAGTAACATTCCACATATATTTTATAAAACCATTTACAATGAGTTAGTTATATATAGAGGCTTAAATCATCATTTTTTTAAAATAAAACTTTTTTATATTAAAATTATTAAAAAAATTTAACAAAATGTTTAGACTTCAAGTTTTCATTCTACTATTTAATACACTTCAAGTTTTCATTCTACTATTTAATATAATAAATTCAACATATGTATAATAACATTATTAACGATGAGATTCACTATAAAGCATAGATCACTTGGTTGGCTTGCATTTAGTGCTTATCATGTAATTCAGCACAATAATATTGAAACTCTTATGAGACATGAAACACTGTACGTAGTCATATAAGAGCAAACTCTCCATTTTCGCCCTCTTCCTTCATCATTCCTGTCCACGCTTTCGACCTGTCTCCTTGCTAAAGACTGTGAAGAACTGCAACATATGATCCCCGGGGTCAGAACTGACTATTTTTTAAACTGTGTGGAGCCTACTTTTTCTTACTACAACAATAATGAAAGGAGCTCCACGACATTCGAATATTGAGCATGGCGGAGAATGAAAGCAGGAGGTACATGAAGTTCGAATATTGAAAAACTATCATGTTATCTTGATGGCCATCTCCAGTCCAGGCCACAACGAAGCCTCACATAATGGGTGCACTGATTCGACAAACGCGCATGTGCGCTGATTTTTTTTTATATTCTAGCATTAAAGTTAATCTTAACAATTTATTTGAAAGTTAATCTTTACTATTTATTTGAAAATTTTCAGTAGTATTTTTGGCCAAAACCAAACCAAATCCAGGTTTGGAAGCCCCCATTTACTCCACATTTGGAGAGCCCACACTTGGCCAACCCTAGTCTTCTTTTATATTTTAGCATTAAGGTTAATCTTAACCATTTATTTGAAAGTTAATCTTTATTATTTATTTGAAATTTACCATTTTTATGTAAGTGTATACAAAATGTATTTTTTTTTCTGGATTATTTTTGTAAAAGTTTTGATAATTTTTTTTTATCATTCCAATAATTAACCTTGGTTAATGTTTAGTTTTTCTTACACCAGTATAGATTCATCTTAACCAAAAGAGATATAATTTCTTGACATCTAAAGTTATTTTAGAGGGCAAAAACAATGTGTAATTTTTTATTGTTTAAATTATATTTTTAAATATTAAAGAGATTATACAACATGTGCATTAAGTCATTTTATCAACTCACATTAAACTTGATTTTTTGTTATGAATATATTTGTAATTATAGTCAATATTAATTCATATTAAAATATTTTATTCATTAGCACTAGATGGAATGAGTCTTTCAGCTCAGCTCAATAATATATAGATCTGAAACATTTTGTATATCCCAAAGTCATGAACACTCCACAATAAAGCCATATTCAGTGACAAAATTCCAGTCACAATCCTACTGAAATTATACAAGAAAATTAGTTCATTTCAGGTAAACTTTGTCCTCCACCACTATCCAGCAGTCCAAACATGACACTATTTACAAATAAGTATGAAACATATGATACTAGCGACCTGCTCTGCAACATATAACATTGTGCATCTCAAATATAAGAAGGTGATATACAACATGTTCACACATTCTCGCTTTAAAATTCAACAACACATGTTCAACATGCAATTTACTTACTAGCCAGGTTATAATCTAGCAAAGAGTTCAACTCTAAAATTTGTATCTTGGCCAATTAGTTTGAATTTAATCATAAGATTCTAGGAGAAGAAAATTACTATACCCGCACCTTAAACATCTCTCTTTCTAGCTCTATCAAATAAACCCCATACTATACAAGTAGGTAGCTCCACATCTCCGATAAGCCTGATCTTCTTCCTTTTTAGTGGTTTCACTTGGTTAAGATACGGTTGTCTTGCATTATGTGCAATAACTTTAGCGAAAACCAAAAAGTCTTCAAACATAGAATGCTTTCGCCCTAGCCAAATTCCCCACAATAAAAAGATTGACAAGAATTTAAGGAAAGAGGAAATAAACCTTTGATTCCAAGTTCATAGGCACTTTTCAACCAACTCCCATTCCACTAAGTATCGAGGTTAAAACAAGAAAAAACCGTCTTCCAAACATAAATTACAAAAGGAAAATGGATAAATAAATGAGCAATAGACTCTTGAATCATTAGACATAGAATACAAAAACAAGGACCTACCTATCCTCGCTTAACATGAATATCCTAAGTCAATATTTTTCTTTCCAACAACAACCAAAGGAATGACCTGCATTTAATAGGGGCTTGTCCCTTCCATGCTAATCTTTCCAACCATTTTGAAGAATGAAGATGAATAATTCCACTTTGTTTATTCTTAGACCACTTGATGATGCCCTCCTCCTCCTGTTTAATTACAATACCAACTTTACCCAAATTCAATACAAAAGAGCTCCATTCACCTGCATAAACATGAGAAAGGCCTAAATCTTGAGTTGAAAGCCACTCTCCATTAATGCTATCAAACTACGTCCATTTTAACACCAAGGAAATTAACAAAAAAGATAACACACTTGGAAATCAATGAAGCACCTCACTTTATTGTGCAATACACACTAGCCTGTTGCAAACAAGGCAATCAAAATTGTTTGAATTTGCGGCCAAGAAAGAGAAAAACATAATATCATAGTCGTATAATTTGAATAGTTGGTATCTCAATAAAATCATTTTTTTTATAAATATTAATACATTTATCTTACCATGTATTTATATTAGTTAGAATTGAAAAAAAAAACACATACAAATTAGTTAAATTATAATTTTTTTTTAATAATAATTAATTATTGTTATTTATAAACTTAATTAACATATAAATTAAATATATATGTTAAATTTTGCAACAAGAAACAGTGAAATTGGCATCCGAAAACAACATCCATGATCCTAGTGAAAATTAAGCACCTACACTAGGGTGGGGCCCACATAGGTTATTTTTAGGTGAATGTCTATTTTTAGATGTATGTCTATTTTTATTATCCCTTAATTTAGATGGACATTAAACTATAATCTATTATCAATGAGAACTTGAAAATAGTTAACTGAAGTGGAAAATTAGTTAGCTATGTGAATTTCGAGTTAGAGGTTGGTTGGTGGGACATGCAGGTTGAATTGAGTTGTAACTGAATGATTCTAGTTGTAACAGAGTTGGAAGTGCAGTGGTGCATGAGTTGTGCAAGTTGTAAATAGTTTAACTCATTTTAGTGAGTTAAACTCAGTTGTGCTAGTTGTAACTGCAGATACACTAGTGAGAGATCAAGAGAATTAAATATTAATTAATTCATATGCAGTGATATTACATGCAACTTATTTTTTACTATTATTAGCTACATGCATGTCAGTTCCAGTGGAGACCCAGTTGAGACAAGGTGAAAGGGAAGTGTAACTATCAGTTGTGATATTAGCAGGCTACCCAGGTGTAGTTAAAACACCACAGGATGCCCATAACACTCAACGCAGTTGAGGAAAGTTTAAATTCTTTGTGATTAAGGATTGCATTCATTAGGAACTACGTGAGTAAGGCAGGTTGTCTCGAGACAGTAAATTGTGCAAGGGATTTGCCAATTTTTGTATGACAGTGTGAGACAATTAGCTGATGTACTGAGGGTTCTTGTGAGAATAGTTTTGTATGTAATTGTTTCATGATTCCTTGTGGAATATACAATATATGATAGAGGGGTTTTGATCAGTAAGCTTTCCCCGGAAATATCTGGTGTTGTGGTTTTAATCTATTCTTCTTTGCTTCATGCGTTTGGCAATTGTGTTGTTTTTAATTCCGCAAATATTTGTAGAAGCGATTCAGTATTTAACTTTAGCATATTGTTAGATCTGGTGAATCCAAGACATACATGCATGTTGTATAATTTCTACATGGTATCAGAGCTATGTTGTATAATTTCTACATGGTATTAGAGTTGTGTTATAAATTTTCTACATGGTATGAGAGCAGGAATTATTGGGTGCGCGAGTTTGCAAAGAATATCTGAAAATTTTAATGCAAAAATTTCAGAAACAAATAGCATATTTGGACTCATGAAAAAATACCCAAATTTAGGAAAAAACATCAGTCGAATCGGAGCTCGGATGAGGGAGATATCGTTAATTTAAAATCAGCTCTTTTGTTAGAAAATTTTGTGATGGTTGGACAATTACAATGTGCCGAGTTGGAAAAGGAAAGGTGTTCCTTAAACACAAAACAATAGGACAAGCCAAGAATATTGGGATTCGTGTGAATAATCTCTATACACTTGATGTAGATGTGATTTCTACAGAGCTTCCTACCATTGGAAAGTGTGAGAAAGTCATGCAATTAACCCTTGAAAGGGAGTTGGATTTGCATGCAGGTAAGAGTGAACCTCAAGATGTGAAGCAGCCACATGCAGAGGATCATGGAGTGGGAGAAACCACTCATGCAGAGAAATTTCAAGCCAGATGGGCAGAGGGAGTGCATACAGCTATACCACCAGGTGAGAGGTGGGGCAACATGCATGAATAATCCCAAGAAGAAATTTTGGGCAGGATTCATTGAGATGGTGTGGATCTCATGAATCAAACCTGGCTACTAGGAGCCCATAGAGAAATAGTAGCAGGATCAATTGGATTGATGCAGTCAGATGTCGTGAGGACATGAAATCAAAGTGACAGTGTCAGATACTGCAGCGCAGATCAGAGTTGGCAGCAAGTGCAGAGTGCATGGATGCAAGTGTTAGCAGCGCATAGGATCAAGTAGACATGTGCAGTAGCTAGCAGCAAGTCAAAATGCTTTGATGATGGATGCATTATACCGATTCAGTTGTTTGGAGGCTATTCAGTTTCGAAAGTGTTGCATGCAAAGGTTGCATGTGCGATAAACACTAGCGAAGTGTTGCATGGAAGAGTTGCATGTGCGAGAAACACTAGAGAAGTGTTGCATGCATGAGTTGCATGTCGCATGCATGGAGTTGCATGTCACATGCAAGGGTTTCATGTCGCATGCATGGAGTTGCATGTCGCATGCAAGGACATTCCTTTCTTGTTGAGAGGGAGTGTTGAAGTTTGCAACAAGAAACAGTGAAATTGGCATATGGAAACAACATCCATGATCCTAGTGAAAATTAAGCACCTACACTAGGGCGGCACCCACACAGGCTATTTTTAGGTGAATGTTTATTTTTAGATGTATGTCTATTTTTATTATCCCTTAATTTAGATGGACAATAAACTATAATCTATTCTCAATGAGAACTTGAAAATAGTTAATTGAAGTGGCGAATCAGTTAGCTAAGTGAATTTCGAGTTAGAGGTTGGTTGGTGAGATATGCAGGTTGACTTGAGTTGTAACTATGTGATTCTAGTTGTAACATAGTAGGAAGTGCAATGGTGCATGATTTTTGCAAGTTGTAAATAGTTTAGCTGAGTTAAGTGAGTTAAATTCAGTTGTGCTAGTTGTAACTGTAGATACACTAATGAGATATCAAGTGAATTAAATATTAATTAATTCACATACAGTGATCTCACATGAAACTGATGTTTTACTATTATTAGCTGCATGTATGTCAGTTCCAGTGGAGACCCAGTTGAGACAAGATGAAAGAGAAGTGTAACTATCAATTGTGATATTAGTAGGCTACCCATGTGTAGTTAAAACACCACAGGATGCCCATGATACTCATCGCAGTTGAGGAAGGCTGAAATTCTTTGTGATTAAGGATTGCATTCATCAGGAACTGCGTGAGCAAGGCAGGTTGTCTGGAGACAGTAGATTGTGCAAGGGATTTGCCAATTTTTGTATGACAATGTGAGACAATTAGCTGATGTACTTAGGGCTCTTGTGAGAAGAGTTTTGTATGTAATTGTTTCATGATTCCTTGTGGAATATACAATGTATGATAGAGGGGTTTTGAGCAGTAATCTTTCCCCTGGAATATCTAGTGTTGTGGTTTTGATCTATTCTTCTTTGCTTCATGTGATTGGCAATTGTGTTGTTTTCAATTCCGCAAAGATTTGTAGAAGTGATTCAATATTTAACTTTAGCATATTGTTAGATCGGGTGAATCCAAGATATACATGCATGTTGTATAATTTCTACAATGTATACATTTAATAAAACCTATAACTAAAAAACATAATAAAGCAACAAATGTGTATATATTCAAGCATTGCATTTATCATTTTTTTTCTTATAAAAAATAATTACATAATTAATATATTTATCATTCTTTTGTTAATTTTAGGAGATTAAATTTTACTGCACACCAAAACCTTGTTGAAATGTAATAATATAAATAAAATATATTAAGCTATGTTTCAAGATAAACAAATTATCTTGGACATGCAATCTCTATCTTGAGTGAATATATCTACCAAACAACATTTTGGGTAATCAACTAGTTGTGAAGAATATTTCAAATCCAGTTAGATCTAACAACTCTCTAAAAAATACGAATATACTCTTTATGTAGAGAATCATATTTACCTAATAATAAGAGAGAAGGGGGAGGGAACAAAGAGAGAACAAGGGAACTAGGGAGAGAGGGGAGGGCCCGGAGGGAGGAGAGAGAGAAGGGTAATTGAGGGAGAGAGAGAGAGAGAGAGGGAGGGAGATAAGGGGGTGAGGGGGAAATAGGGGGGGAGAGAGAGTCATAGAGTGAGTGGAAGAGGGAGGGAGAGAGACACAAGTATATATGGAGAGAGAGAGAGAGAGAGAGAGAGAGAAATAAGAAGACAAGGAGGGATAGAGACAGAGTTAGAGGGGGGAGAGCAAGGCAGGAGGATCTAAATAAAGAGAGAGAGGGAGGATGGAGAGTGAGAGGAAGAGGGAGAAAGAGGGAGGAAGAGGAAGTGTGAGTGTTGATAAATGCAACAAGAATGTCTCAATTTGATTTTGCCTTGGTCAAATTGAAAAAAAAAATCGATTTCCACAACAACAAACAACTTGGATGCAATTAACTTGTGTGACATGGTTTGTGTCACCCAGTTTACTCAGTAAATTCGAGTTAGAGGGCTTGGAGTTTAGTTACACATGTGTGATTGCTAATTTGTAGCAATCAAGGCCAATTATTTCCAGTTTTTTTTCTTCAGTTAAACTAGTTCTAACTGTTGGAGGAACTAGTGGAAGGTCATTTGTAAAATGAGACTTCAGTCTAACTTAGTGATGATCCAGTTAACTGATCAATTAACCCAAAATATTTAGTTCATGCAGAGAATTCGAGTTCCTTAGTTATGGTGGAGGTTCCAAGACAGTGTAACATCAGTTTTAGACTAGGCTTGAGTGTACAAGTGTTGATGTAGTCAAATGATCAACTTTGGGAATTACGTAATAATAATAGGGGCCTAATTTCCTCAGGAATTGCGCAAGGAAATAAGGGCTCAAGTATAAGAAAAAAATGACTAATTCTATGCCAGAGCTTCTCAATGAGTACAAAGGTAGGTTATTCACTTGTAGGTTGAGCTTAGATTGAGCTAGCAGTTATAATACATCATTATTCATTAGATTAATGTAACCAAACAAAGGGTTTTTTAGCAGATTTCTTTCCCATGAAAAAATATTGTGTGCATGTGTTTTATTTCTCATTGCATGTCTAAGATTGATGTTCTAAATTTTTAATTGAATTTCACAGAGAATTAGAGTAGGTTTGTGTCTTGTGATTTTGATTAAAATTTCATGAGCAGTTGAGAGAGGGGGATATAGAAACAAAGATTGATGTGTGTGTGTGTGTGTGTGTGGGTGTGTGAGAGAGAGAGAGAGAGAGAGTGAGAGAGAGAGAGAGAGAGAGGGTTGAGTGAGGAAGGGGGAGAGAGAGAGAGAGGGAGAGAAGGGGGTGAGGGGAAAATAAGGGGGAGAGCGAGTCATAGAATGAGTGGAAGAAAAAGGGAGAAAGACACATGTATATATATATATATATATATATATAAACCCAAAGGAAAGAAGTTTTAGAGAGAAACGCAAAAATATGTAAATGGAAATAGAGAAATAAATTGCGGGGGGAGAGAAAGAAAGGGAGGGAAGGTCACATGGATGGAGGAGAGAGAGGTGGAGAATTAGGTCAATAATGAGGAAAATGATGATGCACTTCTCCATATTAGAAATATCATGAAAATTCCCCCTATCAAAATTAGTAATTGCAGAAGAAAAAGAGACAAGTTGAGACGATAAACCATCAGATCTCAAAACAAATTGGTTCATCGAATTCTTAGATAACGCATGGAAACCTAATGATATTTCACCATCCTATACAAGTGTTGAAGTCAAAGATGAATATTGCTACCCTATAGTTAAACAAATAAAAAGGTAGAAACTGACAGGGTGATTGAGCTAGTCAACTCGATACATACATCGATTGAGAAATCTAATACCACAGTTGTACGACCTCCATTTCAAAACATATTAGTACAAGATCCTTCATTACAAGAAGACATGAGATTGAGTCAAATCCATCTCTATGAGGGAAATGAACACCCTAGGAGGCATTGGTTTGCTTATGAAAAAAATGGGATGCCAATGAAACTAAAGATCAAGATAAACAAATTGCTCAATTTTTAGGAGTCCTATGAAAAATAACATTCACCTGATTCATGAATTTCATAGAGAATCAAACTAGAACTAAGAATGATAGTAAAAATAACTTCGTGTCTTTCTTTAAGGCTCGATATGTTAAGTATCATGTAACACGAAATTAATGAAATCAAGCATAAACCAAGAGAAACAGTTAGAGAATATGAAAAAAGATTCAATGGCTTGTTAAGTCAAATCCCATACATTATTGATGAAGCTCTCCTGATAAAATGGTACATTGCTATAATTTCACAATTAATTGGAGGCTTGTTGGGAATGGATGATATCCCAACGTGTAAAGAAGCTCTGAAAAAGGACTAGTACATTCAGATAGATGACGATTGGTCATTGACTTCCTCATTGATGGAAAAAAATTGAAAAATTACGAAAATATCTAATGGATCTTACATTATGATGTAACACGATGTGTTGCACCAACTAGATAAGCGAGGGGCACACCAAAGGTAATTGAAAATTTGAAACCCACTATGAGCAAGATTTTCAATGAGTAAAATATTCAAATATATATTGTGAAATATGTGAAGTTGCGTGGAACCACACAACCAAAGATTGATAGTATAATCTAAATAATGAAAATCACAAATGTTGCAATATACAAGAGGAAGACAACAATGTAGAAAATATAACAACGAGATTCAATTTGATCTTATAATCTATTAAAACAAGATAATGAATCCTTCTACAATTTGCAGAAACAAAACACGGTCGAACAACCACATAAAAAAGTAGGGAAAAGAAACAATTAATCACACAACACAAGATGTATCTGGGGAAAGCACGCTACCTAAAACCGTTCTATCTCTAGATTGTATAAAGTCAAGGATCATGAAACAATAGAACGCTTTCTCTCACAAGAGAAATCCTACACTTTGCCAACTGTCTCACCCTGATCTAGGCAACATCTGACAAATATTTAACCAAATTTCTGCCTCAACTCAGCCTGCATTTCTCACGTATTCCTTAAGGAATTAAATCCCTATTAAATAGGAAAATGCATTGCCTTGTTTGCACAATCCTTCCTAGGCCTCCAACTCGCTCTATAACTAACCTATACAATTTTCTAATTATACAACTGATGGTTATATTCCCTTTAACCTCAGTCTCAACTGGGTCTCCCTCAAAACTGACATGCAACAACTATTTATAGTGAATTATCAATTAACTGATTGATCACTCATTGTGAATTAAATCAGATTTAATTCACTAAACATATCTCTGGCTCATCCCTCAGTTAGAACCAGTTAAACTGATTTTAACTCAATTAATTGAGTTAACTAATTACAACTCATGCATAAAAACAAAGGAACACGATGATGGATAACTTTGCACAGATCCTTCAATGACTGCCCACTGGCGGCGCATCTGCATCCAACAACCAGTCTGGAGGCACAACTCTCTTTAAGGTACAAGTAAACTTTTACATTCCCATATTTGAGGGTCAAATAGATGCAAATGCCATAGATAGATGGTTGAATCTATTAGAAGTATATTTCTTGGTTCATGACTTTTCCGACCGGGAGAAGATTATTTTTGCACTCCTCAAAGCTACCGCCCATGTCAAGGACTGGTGGGAAACTTATAGTGAGAAAAAGGATGAGACAGAACCCTCTTTGTTCTCAATCGTACCCACTTGGAATTCTTTTCGAGATGCCATCAAGGAAAAATACTATCTCGTGGGGAGCTATGAGGACAAGTACATAAAATGGACCACGTTGTGGCAACAAAGGGATCAAGATGTGCATGAGCTAACGAATATGTTCCATACCCTGTGCACAAAGTTGGGTATCAAAGATTTAGAGAAACATTTGGTGCTAAAGTATCGTAGTTGTCTGCACAGATACATTCAGGAAGAAATGGAGTTCCTCAACATCTCCTCGCTTGGTATGGCATACTGGTATGCTGCCAATATTGAGCAGAAATTCAAACAGAAGAAGCGAGACTTTGGATCTGCGAATCAAAAGCAAAGGAAAGGTGCCCCCAAACTGCAAAACAAAGGACAAAGCCAAGGCATGGCGGACCAAGACAACATGCCAAATCCACAAGCAAAGAACAACATCGTGAAGCCAAATAAGGACACGAGAAAGTGGTGTGAGTTCCATAAGCGCTCCACTCACAACACAAGTGAGTGTCGGGCCAAGAAGTCGCTGGTGGCCAAGATGAGGGCTTCTGAATCAGATGCATGCTCCGACTCTAAATCAGAATCTGACAAGGGGAATGATAAAGGGAAGCAGATCATTGATGCGGAGCCCAACACCATTGTTGCCACTGCGAAGATCCAGAAGGAGGAACCAAAAGATCCAGAGGAGGCAAAGCATCTCTTCCACTCCCAGATGTGAGTAAAGGGTTCCCCGCTACATTTCATTGTTGACAATGGGAACCAAAAGAACCTCATTTCAGCAAATGTCGTAAAGCGGTTTGGCTTGCCGACCACAGTGCACCCACAACCATACACCATCAGGTGGCTTCACCATGGATGGGATCTCCGCGTCAGCCAGTAGTGTTGCCTTCCCTATAGCATCAAGCCCTTCACGGATGAGGTATTGTGTGACATTTCTCCTATTGATGTTTCTGATGTATTACTAGGCCAACCATACTTGTGGAAGAGACATGCTATGTATGAGTCTTGGCCTCGTGTTGTTATTGTTACTTTTGGAAATAAGTTGTATAGGATACCAGAGGTACCACCGCCTCCCACTATCTCTCTGGTTACTGCAAAACAATGCAGTAAGCTCATTTCCCAAACTAGGAAATTTATTTTCCTGATGATCCGCCCCCAGGGAAAGAAGAAGACTGTGGCCATGACCTGCAGACATGGCTCCTCTGCACATAAACAACAAATGGACAAGGTTGTGGAGGAGTATGGGGACATATTCACCTCACCCACAGGGGTGCCTCTGCACTGTCAGGTCAAGCACCCCATTGACCTGACCCCAGGTGCACCGCTACCCAATGGACATATCTATATGTGCTCTGTTATGGAGAATGATGAAATCAAGAGGCAGATTCAGGAGTTGCTGCAGAAAGGTCACATCCGGCCAAGTTCATCGCCCTATGGGAGCTCGATCGTGTTGGTACAGAAGAAGGATGGGACTTGGAGACTCTGTATTGACTATCGAGTGCTGAACAAGATCATTGTCCAGAATAGGTACCCGATCCCATAGATTGATGACCTTCTGGACCAACTCAAAGGGGAAAAATATTTCAGCAATATTGACTGGAAGTCTGGGTATCACCAGGTACCAATCGAACCCTCGGATGTGTGGAAGACTTCCTTCAAAGCCAAGGAGGGCCTTTTTGAATGGCTCATCATGCCTTTCGGGTTAGCGAATGCTCCCACAACCTTCATGAGGTTGATGGATGAAATATTGCATCCATTCACCAACTCATTTGTAGTGGTGTACTTGGATGATATTTTGATCTTCAGCCAGACTTTGGAAGAGCACCTCCACCACATCCAAGAAGTCCTCCAAACACTATGGCAACACAAGTTGTGTGCCAATTTGGAGAAGTGCATTTTTGGCATGACCCATGTTCAATATATGGGATACATTATTGATGAAAGGGGGGTGCATGTGTATCCATACAAGGTCCAAGTCATTCGGGATTGGCTAGCCCCAACCACTCTAACAGAGCTTCGGAGCTTTTTGGGTCTTGCTAATTTCTACTGTAGGTTCGTGTTGGGATTTTCTCATATCACTTGGCCCTTGAGTCAAGTCACCAAGGGAGGAGCGAAAGCAAAATTATTTTGGTCGGAATCTCAACAGAAGGCGTTCGTAGAATTGAAACATCGCCTCTGTTCTGCCCCAATGCTCACATTACCAGACTTGCAACAACCATTTGAGATCGAGACAGATGCCTCTGACTATGCTATTGGAGCAGTTCTTACTCAACATGGGCATCCAGTGGCATATCACAGTGAGACATTGTCCGACACAATTCGCAAGTATCCCACTTATGACAAAGAAATGTATTCCATTGTGCAAGCTTGTCGACAATGGAAGCATTACATTTTGGGGAAGGAGACAATCATCCAGACAGACCACTGACCCCTACAATTCATACAGACACAAGGGAAGTTGCAGAACGATCGCCATCAGAAGTGTTCCACATATCTGCAACAATTTAATTTGAACATCAAGTACAAGAAGGGTAGCACCAATAATGTTGCATACTGCCTCAGCCGACCACCGATCGTGGCTATAACCACTGTTCTCAACTCTTATGGGCACGAGAATTCTGATTGGCCACTTCTCTACAAGAGTGATCCAGAATTCAGCCACACATACAAGGCACTCTTGGGGGGTACGCAAGTTCCAAATTTTCACCTCCAAGATGCACTGTTATGTCACCTGCGACACCTTTGTGTTCCTTTAAGCGACCGTGCCAAGATGATATGGGAAGCGCACTATAGTCAAGTCGTTGGGCATTTTGGGGTCGAGAAAATAGTGGCAGTACTGCAGAAGTATTTCTATTGGTCTAACCTTCGACAGGATGTCATGAAGTACATCAGATCCTGCACTGCTTGCGCCATTTCCAAACCGACCATCAAGAAGCAAGGCCTCTATAATCCACTACCTACCCCTAGTCGACCTTGGGAATCCATATCCATGGATTATATGTCGGGCCTTCCTTCTACTAAGCATGGAAACAACTGTGTTTTCGTGGTCGTCGACAGATTCTCGAATATGGCCATTATGGCGGCCTGCAAGAAGAATATCACAGCAGAAGCCATTGCTAAACTCTTCTTTGAAAGAGTGTGGGTGCACTTTGGGATCCCACAGTCTATCATATCAGATTGCGAAAGCAGGTTCCTCAACACATTTTGGTCCAGCCTCTGGTCAATGTTGGACACCAAGCTCACCAAGTCCACAGCTTTCCATCCCCAAACTGATGGTCAGACAGAGGTCGTCAACAGGATGATTGTACACATTTTGCGCATGTACAATTCAAAGCATCCATGCACATAGGATGAGAGCCTCCCCTATGTACACCACAGTTATAACCGGGCTCTCCACAGCTCAACCAGCCACAACGCCTTTCAGGTGGGCTTGGGATTCCAGCCACTATGTCCCATTGACGTAACCATGCCATTTGCGGCTACTAAGGCTGATTCAGCTCATGTCCAGTCTGAAGCTGAAAGAGAAAACAACTTCATCGAGCGCATTCAGCACATCCGCCAATAGGTTCATGACATATTGGACAGAGCCAATGTTAAGTACAAGCAACAAGATGACCAACATCGGGTGCCACACAACTTCCAGGTGGGCGACAAAGTGTGGCTACATTTGCAGAAGGAGAGACTCACTAGACCCCACCGCAAGCTTCGCCCGCTCCGACATGGGCCATACACCATAACCAAGCCTGTAGGGAACAATGCCTTCGAGCTCAGTATTCCACCATTCCTTGGTGTGCACCCTGTATTCAATGTAGACCGCCTTCGTCCCTACTTCCCACCTCTACTGGACACCTCTGACATTGCAGAAGAACTCACGCCAAAAGAGTTAAACCCAGACTACATGGAATAGGCCACCACAGATTGTATCATGGACATGCAAATCAAGAACACTCGCCAACAGAAGATCCAACTGTATTGGGTTGTCAAAGCTGGCCAACTCCTGCACCAAGACAAGTGGCTCACCTAGGACCAAGTTCAGGAGAAGTTTCCTCATCTCATGGAGGAACTCAACGCAATGGGCACCATTGCTTCCTAAGGGGGAAGGAATGATCCAGGTGGATATTGGTGGCCACCGCCTATTCCACTTGGGACCCCACCATTGTCTCTTTCAGTTTTTCAGTTTAAGCACAACTTACTATTTTTAGCAGTTTTTCGGGTCCTGAACTTCCGGAGCCGTTTTGAGGCCCTAAACAATATTTTTTGGGAAAACCAAGATCCATGTTTCTCACTCAAAATTTATAGTCCTTGGATAGATCTTTCTAACAAGGTATGGTTTGTGTCAAACATAGATCGTATGTCAAAGTTACGTCCCCGAGAAGTTGAAACACCAATTTACCCAAACGGGGCCCATAGTTTTGGCGCTTCATCTCCTAGGGTTAGGGTTTTGGATGTTTAGGGTTTTCCATTGTTTCTAAATAATAAATAGGCCCTTGAGCCTCATTGTAACTCAGTTCAGAGGCCTGTAGCCACCACATCTCTTCTCAGAGATAAGTTACCAATGCCCTAGCTAGTTTATTTCCATTATGTCTGTAAACAAATTTCAGTTCCTTGATATTAATGAAATGAAGTGTTATTTCCATTGCATCTTTGTATTTATGGTTATATGTGTATTATGTTGCATTCCTGTATAAATCCAGATCAGTAATGTAGCTAAATAAATGTTACAAATGTCAAATGTTGTAAGTATGGAGATATCTTTTATAAACAATACACAATAAACTTCTATGAATTTTGATTTTTTTGTAATTTTTAAGAGAAAAATCCAATAACAGATTATATGTAAGAAAATATATGAAAATTTTGACATTATTGATATTATTTTGTAATTTTGTTGTGTTTAAACATAAATTTTACTAATATATTTTATCAAATCAATATCAAAATAAATGTATATGATAATTAATGATAAAGTACTTAAGTGGTTAACTGTTAGGGTTGGTTTATATTAGCTCAGTCGGTTTTACAAAACACATCAATTTATTAGATGCACCTATATTTGTTTCCTAAATGTATCATATAGCAAATTAATTCCATTATCTCAATTTTTTACATGGTCGAGATCAAAAGCGGTGAACAAGATGCATCTTGTCCAGTTGGAGGATGATTTCTATGAGGAAAGAGGATGGACTCAAAAGTTTAATGGATATTGAAAAATTCGAATGGGCTGTGATGGTGAAGAGCTTATGGCGAGCTCTATTTGGGACTAGCTTATGGTAAATGATTATAAAGAAAAATATCTTAGGAAGCAGTCATTTCATGAATGAATCAAGCTTGGGGTTTGGGTCCTTGTACAATCTCTTATATTTGGAATTTTTGTATGAAGGTAAAACATTGGTTAATTGGTAACATGTGGCGGGAGATTGGATCAGGTGCTTTAGTGGAGATTGGATTGGACTTTATCAGGGGTTTTTAGGATGACCATACACTGCCAATATCTCTCATTAGGTACATCCATGATAAGGGTATATATTTCCTTAATCAATTTCAGGTTGGTTGTGATCCTATCTTCCAATATCCATTTTGGATATGCTTAAGTGATCTGGGTTTAATTGGAGAATTAGCGGTGATATGGGATAAATATATAAGTAATTTATATATGGTTGACATCGCCTTGGTGGACAAGGTAGACATCTTCAAATGGGATGGCAAAGTGGTTAAAGGGAAAATCACTATTAAGGAGGCCTATAGGTATATTACTTTAACACATTAGAATTTTGAGAATAGATGGTGGTACAAAAAAATATGGACATGGAAATTGCCCCCAAAACTTGAATGTTTTGGGTGGTTGGTTGGTTTGGAAATAAGGTTTTAACTTGGGAGAATTCATGTAGAAGGGGCTTCATTGGTCTCGTAAGGTGTCTCATGTGTAAGGTTAAAAATGAGGATGTTCACACCTTTTTCTCAAGTGTACTTATGTTGTAGCCATTTGGATAGGTGTTTTGAACATTTTAAACATTAATGCGGTATGGGATTATTCATCTATTGAAGAATGTTTGAAGACTTGGGAGTAAAAAAATAATGAAGTTAGAACACTTCATTCCTTTATCTTCTCAAGCATTTGGAGAAGCAAAAATGACTACATTTTCGAAAATATTCATTTTGACATAAACATGAATTGCATTAAAAAATTTGTGCATATTTCAATGATATAGGGCTTGTGGCACACAAGAATTGCATCTAATAAAAAGTTGGAGAAGATTCCCAGTTGGGATTTTAGGTGGGGCAGCGAATCAAAACATATGTGGCAATGGGGCATAAATTGTCATAAATATGAAACAATATTATCATTTTTGTTGGAATAATGGTTTAAGTACAAACACTCACACTGTTGAGATTCAACAAGATGATGATCCTAGTGAAAATTAAGCACCTACACTAGGTGGGGCCTGCAGGCTATTTTTAGGTGTATGCCTATTTTTAGAATGTTGAGCATATTCTATTTATAACGGTAGTCTATTTATAGATGGTTGAGAAAATTCTATTTATAGATGAGATTCTATTTTTAGATGCATGGGCGGAGTCTATTTATAGATCGCATGTCTAAAAATAGATCGGATGTCAATTATTATTAGCCCTTAATAATAATTAGACAATAATAATAATCTGTTCTCTTGAAGCACTTGATTTTAGTTAATTGATGTGACAAACCAGTTGACTGAAGGAATTACGATTTCTAAGGTTGGTTGGTGGGACATGAAGAGTGGACTTCGTTGTAACTGAGTGATACAATGTTGTAACAAAGTTGGATGTGTAGTTATGTGAGTTTTTATTTAGTTTAACTCAGTTAAGTGAGTTAAACTCAGTTGTGCTAGTTGTAACTAGTTGTAACTAAAGATACACTAGTGAGAGATCAATGAATTAAATATTAAATTAATTCACATGGAGTGATCTCACATGCAACTGTAGAAATACTACTGTTAACTACATGCATGTCAGTCCAGTGGAGACTTAGTTGAGAGATAGGTGAAAGGGCCTGGTTGACTATCGGTTGTGACTATAGTGGTGCATTCAATGCAACTACACACACATTGGAGATGCCAATGAGGATCGCGCCGTCAAGGAAAGGCAAGATTTAATTCATTCAAGGATCTTCGTCAACAAGGATTGCGCAATGGAGGCCGCCTGTCAGGAGGTATTAAATTGGTGCATGTGTGAGCCAATTTTTGTATGACAATGTGAGACAATTGTATATTGTACTAAGAGCTCTTGGAGTAGCGCTTTGTATGAGATTGTTTCATGATCCATAATATACATAATATATTATAGTTGGGGTTTTTAGCTTTAATATTTCCCGGTAAAAACATCTGTGTTATGTGCGATTGATTTTTCTTCATGTGTTTGCAATTGGCGATAAAATTTCCGCAAAGAATTAAGTAGAATGATTCTGTATTTAACAGTGGATATAATTGTTAGATCAGGAGAGTCCAGTAATACATAACAATATTAATAAATTTCTACATGGTATCGGAGCAAAGAAGATTGCAATATTGAAGCAGTTGCTGAGTTTTGTTGGTGGAAACAATTCAAATTTGTTGCAATAATTTCATGGTGCGACAGTTGAGTAAACATCGAAATTGATTTCAATGGTTGCGGTTAGAGTATGCAATCGAGGGAAGCTCGAACTACATTGCATGGAAGGATAGGATGGAGGTGGTGCTTGAAGATAATGGATTGAAGGAATTCATCGACAGTTATGTTCCTAAGCCCACTTCGATGGATGTTGTTAGCCCCCTATAAATTTTCGACAAGCAAATAAGGGGCTAAGATGTTTCTGAGCCTTCAAGGAATGCATTTCCCCGGAAAACACATCATCCTTGAAGCCTCCTTGTGCCTTATGTCCTCTGATCAATTCCCTTCTGCTGATTCCCATCATAAAGCCTCTCTGTTTGTGAAGAGATGCCCAAAGGCCCCCTTTTCCCTCTTATTTCATTCCCCTAAGCCTTTGTTTTCTATCCCCTTTGTCTCCCCTTATTTTTCCCCACTTGCCTTTCATTTCCCCTCAAAATCCCCTTTAAATTCTTTCCCCTACCCTTTGTAGGCCATCTTCACCTTTGTTCCCTTATTACTTCCCTTCCTAACCTTCAGATCACTTTAAAGGGACAAATACCCACTTTCCTATCTTACTACAGGCCTTGGACCCCTCTTCCCCTCTTTTCCGACTTCCATCGCGTTATAAACCATTTTAATACAAAATATGTGTTTATAGCCTTCACCCTTGCATACCCCGCTTGTTTGTTATAAACTTTATTATAAAGTTTATATCACATTATATAACCGCCGCCTATCGCAAGTCGCGCATCGCAGTTTCGTTCGCTTGTTCATTGGATCCATCGCAAATATTTGTGATGCGACCATCGCTCGATCACATAATCACACCGTCGCATTATCGCATTCTCACTTGTTCGTTTGAGTGATCCATCGCAAATATTTGCGATGCGATCCGATCGCGTCGCAAATCCTCCACCGTTGATTCCCGTGCGAACCCAACCGTCATCGCATTCCCAACCGTTTCCCCTTCCTCGATCGCAATCGCAAATTATAAGTATGCGATCCCCCCTCGTCCATCGCGACTGCGATTCCCCACCTAAACCTTGGCCAACCGTTGGGTTTAAGATCCAACGGCTCGAAGCAAATCGCCACCTGCCTGCGGCTGGGTTCCTCCTCATCGCATGTCACTGCCTTCCCTTCGCATTCCTTTGCATTTTGTCACCATTTTTTGGTGAAAGCCTCCATTCCGTCGCCGCGCTATCATATTTTTCGCCCTCTGCTCCACCGGTCTTCCATTGCATCGATTTTTCTCACACAGTTGTGATTTTTTCTGCAGAGTACAAGGGTTGAAACGCCACCATAACTGCACAGTATGGAGGCGACCGCAAGTTTTCCACTGTCAGAGGCAAAGAATTTAATGAAGGGCAAGTGTCCACACCGGCAGAATGTCTTCGTCTGAAGAAGGATGAATTGCCCCTACCACTTGATTACATGCCGTGCTCCAGAGGAGATCTCCGCTCAGCACGTAGTCCAAGGAGATCCGAGCATTTGCTGCTCAAGTACGGCAGACCAGTCCGTTTTTCATTACCATTTTGTTTATTCACCAAAGGTACTACACCAGGATGCATCTGAAACATACTGGGAATTAATGAAGCCTGACGAAGACCCTCCTTTTCTCCAAAGAGTGCCAAAAATTAAGGCTCAGAGTTCCAAACAGAATGGGCTTCGGCCCTTTCCTTCTTTTCTGAATTTAATGTTATATTTAGTGTTCTACCTACTTCCTCTGCTCTTTTTCAGCTATAAAAACTATGAGGAAGTTTTTGTAAAGGTGGTTGATGAGTTATCAGAGAAATGTAAGCAGTTCCTTCTGAAATAAGAACTCTGTGTATAATTGTAACGTAGGCCAAGTGAGATGTATTCAGATTAAGTGACCAAATTATTGGCTATGTTGTACCTGATTGGTGTTGATATTTAATATAATGAGCACATTCCTTTGGATCCTGATCTAAAGTTGCGGTGATGTTTTTCTATCTTTGTGTTTATTTCATTTCATTTCGGTTCTTCTGGCTCGCATCAGAAATTTGGCGTAAGATTCACCCATGTTAGGTGCCTTATGTTGCTGCTCTCCCAGCCCTATATGTTTTCTACTTATATGTGTATCTGAATATTGATTTCAATGGATTTAACCAGTGTAGTGGATGTTATTGCCTGCTCTTTGATGTATGAATTAAGGAAATCCATGTTTAGATGTTCTTGTTGGGATTTGATCGAATGTGTTGAGAACACTAGGAGGTCTAGAGCTTTGTCCCTGCCTCACTAGGATCTTTCCATTCCATTAAGCCTGTCTAAGATCCCTCGTGCTGCCCCTGATTGTGTTCAAGAAGGTCTGGAGTTAAATGACCTCTGACCTGATCTATAGACAGAATTGGACGGTTCTTCTCCTTTCATCTTCAGTCCTTAATGTTTCATTCCTATTATCATCTTTAGGATCCAAGGCTTTAGATGACTAGCCCAACTGAAAGCTTGCATGTTGAATAGCAAGTAAATCCTTTCTTGACTCCATTGCCCAATGGACTTGGTATTCCCTGGACTATTTCTCCTCTGTCTATATCCTTTGTTGCGCGGCCTTGTCTTATGACTAACCCTTCCTTCCTGATTCTCAACAACCAAACTCTAAATCAAACAAACAAACCCTGTGCCTATAACTAGCCTAATATCTTAAACTTGAGCTTCAAAGCCATATGCCTTGACTATTATAGAGAGATCCCTCTTTGGACCTAGGAGGGCTAGATCCTAAGGTCTGAAAGTGGTTCTATGTTGTCTCATCTTTTGGTATTGCCAATCTTGCCAAAACATGGGAACCCCAACATAATGGCGACTCCACTGGGGAGATTCTAAGCATTTTTCATTCCATATCACAAGGACCTTAGAAACCCTTCAATCTCTGGTTAGATTGGCTTTCAATTGCTGATGGTGGACAGCATCCTGCTTCAAACATTCATATACATCCACCTGGCAACTCCACATTCCCTATGATCCAAAGACCAAATGACTCCACTGGTAGAAGACTCTGAACTGGTTGAGAAGAAGCAGTAGCCTTCTTTGCATAAATATAGATCCAAACATGGACAGAGATACAAAGTATGATGCTTTGTATGATAAATTATGTGAAATAACCGAAATGTTTGGTAAAGTGCTGGAAATGCATATGGCTAATATGAATGCAAATGTTGATTATTCATAACAACCTATGCCTTCTCCAGAACAAGAACAAACTCAAGACCTAGACAATGAGCAGGACACGTATGATACTCAAGAATCTGTAGAAGATGAGGAGGAAGGTAATCAGGAATTTCCTGATTGCTTACCTATGCCTTGTGTTACACTAATCAAAGAATATCAGGACCTTTTAGCAAAGGCTGATAGGGAAAGCTGCCTTGAAGAAACATGAGACCACATAAAAGAGGCAGAGCCTGATGTGGAAGAAGAGGCTCAAAGAAACATCCAGCCTCCAAATCAGCTTACACAAGAGAAAGAAGACTGCTATTTTTCTGTCCGTAATGAGAGGGAAGCTCCTCTTTTGACAGAAGAAGAGATTGGTCAAATATTAAACCAGCAGTCCACCCCAGAAGTCTTCTATAGGACACACTCCCTCGCTCACTCATCTTATGAGTTTGATGATTCAGTTTCAGAAAACTTCTCTAGTGGATTGGAATGAAGAAAGACCTGCTGAAAGTCTGATAGGTTTGAAGGGTGATATTACTTACAGTTATGATTTTCCTTTTCATGATCTATTTGAGGGTGAGTGCTTTCAAAGAGAAGCCGAGCTTGCAAGACCATCATCCTTAGATTCATGGGAAGAAAACCAGAGCCAGCAATTTCAGAGAGGTAATGAAACCAGTCAGCCTATCTATGACACTGATGAGGAGAGCTGCGACAATATATCAGCAGATGAAGATTCTTGGAATCTTCATTCTTCTCTACCACAGATCATCAGTAAGGTCGGAAACCAGTAGTCTTTCCTATCAGAAGATGAGGACGAAAGCAAAGAAGAGGTTTTTGAGCGGGTTGAAAGAAAAGAGCCTTCTCTTAAAAAAGAAGAAGCAAAAGGGTACACCCCTGCTCAAGAATACATGAATCTTTTCATAGAGCTCAGCACACCGGATCAGAATGTGTTAGAGCTCCAGGGGGACACAGCTGCAGTCTATGATAAGTCCTCCAGTTCAGAAAATGAAGAAGATGAAGGAGATTCTCTTTCTCAGGAGAGTCTCATTCTTGATCCAGTGGAAGAAGAAGAGATCCTGGTTGAAGCCTACCTGCCAGATACTCATAGCCAGGTATCTTTTCATGATCCTTATGCACATTTCCTGCATACATTTGAAGAAGGATCAAAGGTCTTCTTGAGCAGCATGTTGCAAACATAAGGAAATTTTTTCAAAGTTGCTGTTATTGAACAAAAAGAGTGGGAGCTACCCTGCCTATCCAGCATGCTCAAGGAGTTGAGCAAGAAGGACCAACCATGGGATCACTTGATGGACTGGTTACATTGGAAGACAGTGTTTGTAAGCTAGTCTTGTAAATATGTCAAGTTAGAATAGGGTAGGTAGGAAAAGCTCAATAAAGCTCAGTCTATGAGCAGGTAGTTAGTTGTTTCATTTTCTGTCTTAGAATGTAGAGGAGAAACCTGCTAGACAGTCTAATCCTAGCAGGTGGTAGTGTAGGTAGCGAAACGTTGTGGGACCAACTGTTTAATCTGCTCTCATGGAGAAATAAGGGTAGATTTAGAATAGGTTTATTTTCTGTTTGTAAAATAAAATGATGTAAAGGGTATGCTAGCTCAAATGCACCCTAAAGAAGAAAAATTCTAGGATTGTAGTGCGGGTAGGAGGTTTGATTGGGGAAAATGTTTCTGCTGATGTAACATATTCACATTATGGCAACTGATTAGAGAAAGAGATGTGCCAAGCAACAGACAACTGGCCTACACCAAAGATTTATTCTCTAAATTCTTGACTCCTTCAAGAAGAAGCCATCCCCATGTGGAGCCACTGTTAGCCCCCTATAAATTTTCGACAAGCAAATAAGGGGCTAAGATGTTTCTGAGCCTTCAAGGGATGCATTTCCCCGGAAAACACATCATCCTTGAAGCCTCCTTGTGCCTTATGTCCTCTGATAAATTCCCCTCTGCTGATTCCCATCATAAAGCCTCTATGTTTGTGAAGAGATGCCCAAAGGCCCCCTTTTTCCCTCTTATTTCGTTCCCCAAGCCTTTGTTTTCTATCCCCTTTGTCTCCCCTTCTTTTTCCCCACTTGCCTTTCATTTCCCCTCAAAATCCCCTTTAAATTCTTTCCCCTACCCTTTGTAGGCCATCTTCCCCTTTGTTCCCTTATTACTTCCCTTCCTAACCTTCAGATCAATTTAAAGGGACAAATACCCACTTTCCTATCTTACTACAGGCCTTGGACCCCTCTTCCCCTCTTTTAAAACTTACTCTTGTTATAAACATTTTAATACAAAATATGGTTTATAGCCTTCACCTGCATACTACCAGCTTGTTTGTTATAAGCATGATAAGTTTATATACATTGCTCTCTAACATGCGCCTATAGCAAGTCGTGTATCGCGATTTCGTTACTTGTTCATTGGATCCTTAGCTCCCCGATCGCATAATCGTACGCATTATCGCATTCTCACTTGTCAGTTCGAGTGATCCATATGCAAATCTTGCGATAAATCCAGATTAATCCATAATCCCTCCACCAGATTGATTAAAGTCCAGACAGCGTCATGTTCCCAACGTTTCCCACCCTCGTCGCAATACGCAAATTATAGTATGCGTCCCTCGTCCATCGCATTGCCCGATTCCTAGCCTAAACCTGTGTGTCATTGGGTTTAGATCCAACGACTCGAAGCTCAATTGCCATAACTTTGTAAATTTGGGTTCCTCCTCCTCGCATGTCACTACCTTCCCTTCGCATTCCTTTGCATTTTGTCACCATTGTTTGGTGAAAGCCTCCATTCCATCGCCGCGCTATCATATTTTTCACCCTCCGCTCCACCGGTATTCCATTGCATCGATTTTCCTCACACAGTTGTGATTTTTTCTACAGAGTACAAGGGTTGAAACACCACCATAACTGCACAGTATGGAGGCAACCGCAAGTTTTCCACTGTCAAAGGCAAAGAATTTAATGAAGGGCAGGTGTCCACACCGGTAGAATGTCTTCGTCTGAAGAAGGATGAATTGCCCCTACCACTTGATTACATGCCGTGCTCCAGAGGAGATCTCCGCTCAGCACACAGTCCAAGGAGATCCGAGCATTTGCTGCTCAAGTACGGCGGACCAGTCCGTTTTTCATTACCATTTTTATTCACCAAGTACTACAGGTTCTCCAAAGCCTCTAAGGAAATAATGAAGCGACAAGATTCTCCTTTTCTCAAGGTGCCATAATTAAGGCTCGAGTTCCAAACCAGACCAGAAGCCCCTTTCCTTCTTTCCAGATTTAATATTATATTTAGTATTCCTACCTACTTCTATTGCTCTTTTTCGGCTAAAAACTAGGAGATTGTTGTAAGGTGGTTGATGAGTTATCAATGAAGAAATATAAAAAGCGTTCCTCTAAAATAAGAACTGCGTGTATAATTTATAGCATTAAGTGAGTGAGATGTGTCCGGATAAGTGACCAAATTATTGGCTATGTTGTACGATTGGTGTTGATATTTAATATAATGAGCACATTCCTTTGGATCGATCCAAAAAATTTCTTGATGATGTTTTCCTATCTCGTAATTTATTTCATTTTATTGATTCAACACATTACTTATCGAGAAATTTGGCGTAAGATTCAGCCATGTTAGGTGCCTTATGTTGCTGCTCTCCCCGCCCTATATGTTTTCTACTTATATGTGTATCTGAATATTGATTTCAATGGATTTAACCAGTGTAGTGGATGTTATTGCCTGCTCTCTGATGTATGAATTAAGGAAATCCATGTTTAGATGTTCTTGTTGGGATTCGATCGAATGTGTTGAGAACACTGGGAGGTCTAGAGCTTTATCCCTGCCTCACTAGGATCTTTCCATTCCATTAAGCCTGTCTAATATCCCTCGTGCTGCCCTTGATTGTGTTCAAGAAGGTCTGGAGTTAAATGACCTCTGACCTGATCTATAGACAGAATTGGACGGTTCTTCTCCTTTCATCTTCAGTCCTTAATGTTTCATTCCTACTGTCATCTTTAGGATCCAAGGCTTTAGATGACTAGCCCAACTGAAAGCTTGCATGTTGAATAGCAAGTAAATCTTTTCTTGACTCCATTGCCCAATGGACTTGGTATTCCCTGGACTATTTCTCCTCTGTCTATATTCTTTGTTGCGTGGCCTTGTCTTATGATGAACCCTTCCTTCCTGATTCTCAACAACCAAACTCTAAATAAAAAAAAAAAACCCTGTGCCTATAACTAGCCTAATATCTTAAACTTGAGCTTCAAAGCCATATGCCTTGACTATTATAGAGAGATCCCTCTCTGGACCTAGGAGGGCTAGATCCTAAGGTCCGAAAGTGGTTCTATGTTGTCTCATCTTTTGGTATTGCCAATCTTGCCAAAACATGGGAACCCCAACAGATGCTACATTACTTGACGCCGGGCAAAAGAAAGTTGCGAAGACAAGAAGGATTATGTTGGAAGGTGTGAGAGACCATATTGTCTCAAGCCTTCATGGGAAAGCCACTCCATTTGCAATGTGGAAGGCTTTGATAGATCTTTTCCAAAGCAGCAGCGACCATAGGAAATTGGCGCTGAAGGATAAACTTAGAAAAAACAAAATTGAAAAGGGCAACAATATTCCTAAGTGTCTCACAAAGTTTGTCCAATGTCGAGAAGAACTGGGGAGTGTGGGAATCACGGTTGCTGATGATGATTTGGTGAGCTTGGCTCTCCTGGGACTTCCTAAGAGTTGGCACAGTTATCAAGACTCTGTTAATGGACGGGAAAAACTACCAGATTGGGAATGACTGTAGTCGAATCTAGTGCAGGAGGAGTTTAGGCAGAACACTAGGGATGGCTCTTTATCAAAGCATGATGATGAAGAGGATTGTGCTTTGGCTGCCAAAGTAAGGAAAGGGAAGGGGAATAAATTCCACTCAAAATCCGAGGCTAAAGGCAAGAAGCTAGATTTTTCCAAGGTGAAGTGTTTTCACTATCACAAACATGGGCATCTCGCACTAACTGCCCACAGAAAAAGAAGAACAGTAAGCCTGCTGGAGCTGCAGCTGGTGAGGCCCTTGCCTCGCAATTTGAACTTAATTTCTCTTTGATCGCATGCTTGGTTTCAAGCACAATGGGATCGGTGTGGTATCTTGATAATGGTGCTTCCTTCCACATGACGGGAGATAAGGAGATTTTCAGTGACTTGGAGGAGAAAGTTCTCCAAATGCATATAGAGATGGGCAACGATGGACGATATAGTGCGACAGTCATTGGTACCATTACCTTTGAGAGGGAGTCAGGTAAACCATTGCTGTTGAAAGATGTTATGCATGTTACAGGTCTAAAGAAGAACTTGGTCTCAATCACAATGTTGGAGGACAGAGGTTATGACGTTGTTTTCAACAATGGAAAATCTTTCCTACGACACAAAACAATGGGTCAAACCAAGAGGATAGGGATTCAAGTCAAGAATCTCTACAAGCTAGAGGTAGATGGTTGCGCTGCAATGGTGGGAAAAGAAGAAGAAGTGGTGAGCCGGAATGAGGGCGAATTATGGCACAAGTGATTGGGCCATCTTCACCATGGCGCCCTGAAGATTTTGCAGCAGATTTCTACTGGACTTCCCAAGGGTACACTTGCGCAGATAGATCAATGCAAGGGATGTACTATGGGTAAGTTTGTGAAGACCACCTTTCATGAAAAGGAGAACCGTGCTTCGGTAATCCTGGAGAGAGTTCACACAGACGTGTGTGGACCATTCTCGGTTGCTTCAACAACAAAACATAGGTATTATGTTATTGTTTTTTATGACTATTCTTGTAGATTCAGGATCTTCTTCATGTAGAAGAAAGATCAAACATTCTCAAAGTTCTGTGAGTTTAAAGCATTGGTGGAGAAAGAGTCGGGGAAGCAAGTGAAGGCTCTGTGGAGCAATAATGGTGGTAGATATATCTCGAACGAATTCAAAGACTTCTGTAGCAAAGAAGGAATTTGAAGAGAACTCATAGCGCCTCATAACCCACAACAGAATGGGGTCGCGGAGAGGAAGAACAGAACGATCATGGGTGCTACACGAGCTATGCTGCATGATCAGGGCCTACCAATGCACTTGTGGGTGGAAGCATGCAACACTGCGGTTTATGTGAAAAACCATTGTCCTCATAGAGTACTTGGCATAAGTACACTTGAAGAAGCTTTTACTGGTAAGAAACCGAATGTTTCTCACTTTAATATTTTTGGCTCATCTGTTTATGTTCATGTGACCAAGAATGCCAGGAAGACACTGGATCCGATTGTTGAAGTTGGGATATTTGTGGGGTGCACAGAAAAACCCCATAATTATCATGTGTATTTGCCAAACAATCGAATGACTGTGGTGCGACGGGATATAAAATTCAATATGGAGAAATTCATGGAGTTGTCGCTTGAGAGGGAGCTAGACTTGCATGCAGAGGAGGAACTGCTTGTTCCGAAAGATGAGTCTCTAGATGTGGATCAGCCACTGGAGGAGGTTCATGGAGGAGGAGTCCACTCACGTAGAGCCAAATATCCGAATTGGTAGAAGGTGTACCATAGAAGCTGAAAGGCTGAAGCTTGATGCGACATAGAATGTAGGAGTCCCTACTTCACAGCGCAGACAGAGACAGTCTCCTAACCGATTCACTGGATACATGGCTCTCATGAGAAAATGTATTGTGACGGATCCATCTACCTTTCAGGAAGCAGTGCAGGAGCCCACATGTGTAGATGCAATGGTGGAGGAGTATGACTCCATTGTCAGAAACAGTGCTTGGAATTTTTTTCCAAGGCCAGTTGATAAATCAGTGGTAGGTTCAAGATGAATCTAAAAGGTAAAGCAAGCTACTGATGGGAGTGTTGAGAAGTATAAGGAAAGATTTGTGGCCCAGGGCTTCTCACAGATCGAGGGGATTGATTATGAAGAAACCTTTGCACCTATCGCACGGTATTCTTCCATAAGGACCATCCTTGCTCTCTCGGCGTAGATGGGTTGGGACATTCATCAGATGGATGTGAAGACTGCATTCCTTAATGGGATCATTGAGGAAGAAGTGTACATTGAGCAACTTGAAGGATCTGAGATCTTCAGCAGCAAGTCGCATGTGTGCAGACTCAAAAGAGCGTTGTATGGGCTGAAGCAAGCACCCCATGCTTGGTACACTCAGATCGACAACTATTTCACTAGACTTGGCTTCACCAAGAGTGAGGCGGATGCAAACCTATACCAGATTGTGGTGGAGGGTAAGATTTTAATCATTGTTATTTATGTTGATGATTTAATACTGACTGGTGATGAGCAGCTGAGACACTCATGCAAGGAGGACCTTGCAAAGGAGTTTGAGATGAAGGATATGGGCCTCCTTCACTATTTCCTTGGATTGGAAATATAGCAGCGAGAAGGTGAACTATTTATGTCTCAAGGCAAGTATGCGAGGGAGATACTCGATAAGTTTCACATGGAGGGCTGCAAACCCATGGATACTCCTCTTCCAGGAAACTGGAGGAAAGAGGATGCTACATCTGGAGTGGTAGTGGATGCTACTATCTATCGACAGTTGGTGGGTTCACTCATGCATTTAGTTAATACAAGATCAGACACATGCTATGCGATGAACCAGCTTAGTCAAGCGATGGTTAAGCCTACCAAGCTCTTTTGGAAGGCGGGCAAGCATGTCCTAAGATATCTTAGGGGCACATATGAGTATGGCTTATGGTACAGACAGACATATGAGGTGAAGTTGCATGGCTTCACGGATGCAGATTGGGCAGGTAGCCCAACGGACAAAAAGAGCACATCAGGAGGGGTTTTCAGTATCGGATCTACATCTGTTGTTTCTTGGTACAACAAGAAACAAAGATCTGTGGCACTCAGTTTAGTGGAAGCGGAATACATGGTAGCAAGTCAAGTTGCATGCGAGGCTATCTGGATGAGGAAGATATTGGTCAGTTTGTTTGGTTCTCATTTAGATCCTATACCGATTCATTGTGATAATCAGAGTTGCATTAAGCTCTCGATTAATCCTATGTTTCATGATAGATCTAAGCATATAGATATCTGGTATCATCATATCAGAGATTGTGTGCAGCGGAAGATCATGTTGCTTAAATACATTCCTACGAAAGATCAAGATGTAGATATTCTGATGAAGGCGCTCACCAGGAGCAAATTCGAATACCATAGAGACAGGATTGGGGTGAAGGATAATCCCTTTCTTGTTGAGAGGAAGTGTTGAGATTCAACAAGATGATGATCCTAGTGAAAATTAAGCACCTACACTAGGTGGGGCCCGCAGGCTATTTTTAGGTGTATGTCTATTTTTAAAATGTTGAACATATTCTATTTATAGCGGGAGTCTATTTATAGATGGTTGAACAAATTCTATTTATAGATGAGATTCTATTTTTAGATGCATGGGCGAAATCTATTTATAGATCGCATGTCTAAAATAGATCTGATGTCAATTATTATTAGCCCTTAATAATAATTAGACAATAAATAAAAATCTATTCTCTTGAAGCACTTAATTTAGTTAACTGATGTGCCAAACTAGTTGACTGAAGGAATTACGAGTTCTAAGGTTGGTTGGTGGGACATGCAGAGTGGAATTCGTTGTAACTGAGTGATACAAAGTTGTAACAGAGTTGGATGTGTAGTTATGTGAGTTGTTATTTAGTTTAACTCGATTAGACAGTGAGTTAAACTTAGTTATGCTAGTTGTAACTAAGGAATACACTAGTGAGAGACCGATGAATTAAATATTAAATTAATACATTCACATGGAATTTGCGATTTCACATGCAACTGAAGAAATACTACTGTTAACTACATACATGTCAGATCCAGTGGAGACCTAGTTGAGAGATAGGTGAAAGGGCCTGGTTGACTATCAGTTGTGACTATAATGGTGCATTCAATGCAACTGCACACACATTGGAGATGCCAATGAGGATTGCGCAGTCAAGGCAAGGCAAGATTGAATTCATTCAGGGATATTCATCAACGGGGATTGCGCAGTGGAGGTAGGTTGTCAGGAGGTAGTAAATTGGTGCATGTGTGAGCCAATTTTTGTATGACAGTGTGAGACAATTGTATATTATACTCAGAGCTCTTGGAGTAGCGCTTTGTATGAGATTGTTTCATGATCCATGATATACATAATATATGATAGTTGGGTTTTTTAGCTTTAAGCTTTTCCGGTAAAAACATCTGTGTTATATGCGATTGATTTTTCTTCATGTGTTTGCAATTGGCAATTAAATTTCTGCAAAAAATTAAGTAGAAGGATTATGTATTTAACAATGGATATAATTGTTAGATCAGAAGAATCTAGTAATACATAACAATATTAATAAATTTCTACACACTAGCGTTTTATTTTGTGCAAAATGATTATCCATTAAATCATTGAATATATTGAAAAGCTACTCTAAACTAGATAAAGGTAAATGAAATATATTCTTTTGAATCTCTAATACTCATTAATTAATTATACTCACTAATAATTAGATTAACATAATAAAAATACTAGTTGATTTCTTCAATGAAGTAACTTTTTCTCATATATGAAGAGAACATAATGGTATTGTTATAGTCTTCAAAATGGAACACAAATATTGACTACGGAGATCTGCTAGAATATAGAACGGGCACACTATAACCGAGTATACATGAGTACCTTTTATTGATGGAAGGTTTTATCGTTACTATGTATGTTTCAAAGTATACATGAGTACTTTTTATTAATGTTGGGTTTTTTTCGTTATTATGTATGTTTCAAAGTCATATACTATTGATCATAGTGAATATTATATGTTTTCTTTTTTAATTAGGCATCTACAGGGATAGACTTTATAAATATATGGATTAGTTTTATTAGTCAAAATACTTACATTTTCTAATATTCATATTATTTTTATTAGTCAAAATACTTAACATTTTTTAATATTCATGTATCCCGGTTTTTATAATACAAAAATATGTCATTTTTTTTTCGAAAGAAAGAAAAAAAAAGTAACTGGGAACATGCAGGTCCTGCTGCACCGTACATTGCAAGTGACGCAGGTTAGAGGAATGGTGGTTCACGAAGCGACTGTAATAGGATGTACTACGAAATATGGTGGTAGGATCTCTTTAACCTGTTTTATTAAGTCTTTCAACTGGCAGTTTTCAGCGGTGGATTTTGCAGACTACAGGTTCTTACTGGAGCGGTGTTTTAAGGAGGGGTATTGAAGTGAAAGTTTTCTGGGTGGCACTTATTGGCAAGTGGCAGCACTTGAGAATGTCGGGCGAACAATTGAAAAATTGGATGGAGCTCTGGTGGTTTCCGAAGCTCCAATACCGTCCGAAAACCAGCCTCCTATCAAACGGATGGGTTTGTTTCCATTTTATGACGGCTGCGGATTCAGAGCTCATCCTGGAGACGCCATGGGTGAAAGAGCGGGGGGTATTGGTTCTCCAAAGATGGAAAGTGGGTTTTGACCCCCTTCTGGAAACCATACAAAGGAACCTGGTTTGGCCCAAATTACTGGGGTTGCCATTGGAGCTATGCACTGAGGTTGCAATTAGGCATATTGCCAATCGTCTGGGTTCGTTTTACTACTGGGATGGTGGCCGTATGGGGAAACTTGACAAGTGTATGCCTTGGGTACTGGTTGACCTGGAGTTCGGTTGGGGTTTGCTAGAAGAAATGGAGATTAGGTGGGGAGCTCCGCGATCTGCATATCTATTGACTATTGGGCAGTCCGTTCAGGTGCTTGCTTTGTCACGCTACGGATCACTTGCGGCGTACCTGTCCTCGACGGTTTAGTGCGGGCCCATAAATTGATTCACTATCTCCTTCAACTGTTCTTGGCATGGAGCCTGACCCCGTTCAGTCATCTAGGTGGCCCATTAACTTATTGCCGAATTCAGGTAATCTGTCCCCATCTTCTCCTCTCAATTAATGATTTTTTTTTTTTTTCCTATCCCGGTGAAGGGCCTGGGTGGTTAAAGATTCATTTTCGAAGAGGGTCAGGATGAACGTTCGGCCTGAGCCTGATTCTGCTCTGAAGCCTACTTCCTTTTTGTCCCCTCCGCCGCACTCGCCTGGTGTCATTGACTTTGCTGAAGTGGGTGGGTCGTCTAAGCCTGCTCCGACCCTTGCTTTGACTGCTGAGCACATTCTCCCTCCTACTGCTAGGCATGTTACCTTTTTTGCTCCTTCGATCCCTATCTCCCCTGGCCAGGAACTGTTTAGTGTCCCGGAGGAGTTCTCCTTCAGTTTGGAGCCTCTAGAGATTAGGAGGTCTTTCTTCCAGCCCGACCCGGCTAGGGGGGTCGAAAGACAAAGGGTTCTTCTATCCCCAAAAAGAAGCGGTTTCCTAAATACAAAAAAAAAATCTAGCTATATTAACCAATGTTCCACCGAGTTTCTGGGACGGGGAAACGCGGGAGCGGGGATACGCACAAGGGGGACGTATATAAGCAACCCCAAAATTTGGGGAAATTTCGGGGAAACGGGGGGACGTCAGAGCCATAAAAACTATAAAATTATTAAAATTTTAATATATAAAAAAAATCCCAACAATATGTTAATAACTAAATTAGTAGATAGTGAATCTTATTAATTATGAAATGCACATCTAAATATGATCATCATTTCGTATTAGACTATTGTGAAGTAAAATTATCATTTGACATTTCTGCAACCATCAATGTAAATCTAAAAATAAATTACTAAATTGAATCTATCATTTGACATTATGCAATGTTCCATCTAAATTCATCATTTGGAAATGGGCATTAATATTATGCAAGGTACATTTAAATTAAATTCATCATTTGACAATTGAAACTTTGCAATGCACATCAAAAATTAAATTCATCATATGACAATGACATTTTAAGTCTAAAACAGCCATAGAAAACTGAACTAAAAATAAACATATAAAGCAGTGAAATACAAAATTTGTTTTTTTTTTTTTATTGTTATTAGCGAAAAAATTTGGGGGACGCGTCCCTCTTGCATCCCCCTGCATCCCCTCATCCCCCCCACAAGAGAGACGCATTTCATCTCCAGAAAAACGCCCCCCTAGAGTTTCCCCAAGTTTTCCAAAAAAGGGGACGTGGGAAAAGTTTCCCCCTCGGGGGAGCGGGGAAGCGCGTCCCCCACCCTGGGGGACGCGTCCTCGTGGAACACTGATATTAACCTGGCTTCAGGGGAGGACCTTGAGGCTAATTCACTGATGGTTTCTGACCTTATATTGGGTAAATCTATAGTTGCTTCCTGTTCTTCTACAAGGGTCCTTAGAGGGGATATACCCATGACAAGGGTTCCCCCATGAAATTGCTCTCCTTAACATTAGGGGCTTGGGTACGGCCCAAAAATCTAGGGCACTCAAAGACATGGTTGGGACTCTTAAACCCTCTATTATTTTTTATCAAGAAACTATGTGCGAAGCAGAACTCTCTTGGTTATATATGCTATCAATTTGTCCACTCTGGATGGTCTGCGCACAAGGCACGAAGGGGAATTCAGGGGATTTGGGAGCAATGTGGGATTTGAACCGTTTTACTACATAGGCTTATTGTTCTGAAGTTGGGATTCTTCTTATAGGTTACCTACAGGGTACCAGTCGACGCATCCGTATACCTAATATGTATGCTCCCTATTCTGGTTGTTGGACATTTTGGGAACACTGTGTTGACTCTAGGATTTTATCCCTATCTTCTATTATAATTGTTGGTGACCTTAATCTGACTTTGGGTTGACAGGGGATTTGGGGGTTTCGTGCTCTGGTGGATCCACTTTCAAACTTTTTCTCTGATCTGTTTGAATCTCTAGATCTCAGGGATGTGGCTCTGGGGTTCCTGGTACCTACTTGGAGAAATGATGGGATAGAATAGGAAGGTATTTCGAAGAGGTTGGATCACTTTCTTATTTGTTCTTCTTTGATTGGCTCGCTTTCGGGGATCACCTCGCTCGTGCACCCTCTTTTTATTTCTGATTACTCGCTGATCCAACTACAGTGGGATGGCTTGAAGTGAAAGGGGTGAGGGGGGGGGGTATACCATTTAAATTTGATCCCAATTTGGTCAAAAACACATAATTCAATACACTGCTAACAAAGTTTTGGGGTCTCCGTCTCCATGGGACGACAGTAGGGGCGACAGACTTGATCCTGGGGAAATTGCGGGATTTGAATATGATTGCTAAATGCTGGATCACGAAGAAGAAAAGGGAGGAGAAACAAGAGCTCTCTGCCACCCACACTGCTTTATGTTATTTTGACAACCCTGCATGACCCACTTTTCTTCTCTAACGAATATAAGAGGCGTATCATCGATCTGCTGGGGGAGAAAAATAAGATCTTGTTGAGACAAGAATCAGAAAGGAGGCTTCAAAGTTGAGCATTGTGGGTGGAGGCAGGCAATAAAAACTCAATTTTTTTTCACGCATTTGCAAATTCAAGGAAGTAGAGGAATTATATCAAGGGCATCAAGGATTCTGAAGGGCAGGAGATAATGGAAGAAGAAGGGTTACAACAGGCAACATACTACTATTTCAAGAGCCAGTATGATGCAAAAGAGCAGGACTTCGACACCTAGATGGAAATGATTGCACATTTGCCATTAATGTTTACACAGGAAGCTAATGAGCGACTGGGGGAACCGATTCTCAAAGAGGAACTGCTGGATGTGATCAAAGACACGAAAAGGAGAAAAGCCCCGATCTAGATGGTTGGGGCATCGAGTTGTTTCGTCATTTCTTTGACCTTATGCATCTGGAAATCTTAGCAACTGTGGAGGAGACTAGATTGTTTGTCATTATTGCTGGGGGATTAAACCCCACCTTCATCGCATTAATTCCTAAAATGGCCGCTCCTCTCACTTTTGTGGATTACAGGCCTATTTTGTTATGTAACACTTTCTACAAGATCATTTCTAAGTTGATAGCGAGGAGATTTAAAGTGACTCTCTCTCAATTTATTTCTCAGGAACAATTTGCCTTTATGCGAGGTAAATAGATCCAAGATGCAATTGGGGTGGTACGAGAATGTCTACATTCTATGAAGGCACGACAGGGACAGGCAAGCTTGATCAAGGTTGACTTGATTAAGGCCTTCAATTGCTTGGATTGGGGCTTTCTGAGGTTGATTCTCCACAAGATTGGCATCTCTCAAGGTAATATCAATTGGGTTTTGGCTTGTATTTCTTCTTCTAACTTTGATGTTTTGATAAATGGGTACCCGACTGGGTTTTTTAAAGGTTATTGGGGTCTTAGAAAAGGTTGTGCCTTATCCCTTCATTTATTCATCCTCCCCATGGATTGTATGAGTTTCTCGATCAGAGAGGCTAGGCACAGGGGTATTGTTCGAGGACTTAAGGTATCTAAGAAAGAAAGGGTGTCCCATCTCAGGATTGTGGATGACCTCTTATTCAGACGTATGAATAATAATGACAACTTGAGACATATCCACCAGATTACTCTGAATTTCAGCAGGGCATCGAGGTTATTCATATGCAAAAAAAAGTTGGTCTTGATTTCAGAGGAGGCGGATGACCCTCGTTGCTTGAAATATGGGACCTTCTTGGGATTCCAAGGGTCTCTCTTCGAGATGGGTTCCATTATTTGGGCTTCCATCGCAAGGCAAACATGTATGGCGCACGCGATTGGGACTGGTTATTGGATAGATATGATAGGAAGCTGTATTGATGGGCGAATAAATGACTGTCTTTGGGGGGAAGACTCACTCTTGTCCGCTCAGTTCTTCAGAGTGTATTAGTTTATTGGATGGATCTCTTTCTCATCCCAGCGGAAGTCTGCAATAGGATAGATGCCCTAATGGCACGTTTTATTTGGTCTGGTGCAACACTGAAAGGGAAGCTTCATTTGGCTCATTGGCACGCGATAGCAAGGCCTACTAGTTCAGGTGGATGGGTAATAATGTTTACCCGCAACTTCAATTGTGCTCTGATTACCAAAAGTTTCTGGAGGGAAACTAATGTGGATGGTATTTGGGGTCGCATAATTCGAGATAAATATATGAAGGGGTTGACTATTTCAACCTGGTCCAGAAGAGGGGTTACCAAGCCCGAAAATGCATCCATAGTCTAGAGAATTATGTTGAAGAATGGCCACTGACTGTTAGGTTCTATGAAATGGAAAATTGGGGATGGGTACACGACTGAGATTGGGTTGGATGCGGTCACATGGATTTTAGGGAAATCATTCACTCTCGTTGGAGCTTATTACCTTTCTAAGGTCGCGAGGTATTTCTCACTTCGCACATATCGCTTCCCCTTATTCTCAACTCTCTCTTTGCCCCTCTTGGAAGAGGACATATGATTTGGGCTTTAGAAATGGATTGGTTGTGGAATGGGAGGTGTACATCTCCAACCTTTATAATGCTAGGGTATTGATCCGGGTCCATCAGCTACAGGATTTACCCATGATCGTTTGCTTCTGTGATGTTGTTAGAATTGCATTTTAAAAGAGCATAAAAGAACACATATGCATGCTGTAAAGAAGAGGAAACAAGACAACCACCAACAACATAAAACACTAGACGTTGATAACAAAGTTCACCCAGTGTGGGCTACGTCTCCAAGCCCGGTGTCAAAATGGGGTAGGCCGCTTCATATAGTGCTGGAAATGGGAAGATGTACATGGATGATGTTCTATGTCATACAAGGATGTGCCCTCAACTTGAGTGGCTTGTCTCTCCACGAGACATTCCACTATAGGAACTCTCACTCACAATGGACCTCTTATTAGCATGACATAATCTCATATGAAGCAGAACAAGATCCTGCAACATGCATTAAGTAAGTATCTAGAAATCATAATACATCTCACAACAAAAAGAGGCACATGATCACACTGCATATACCTCAATCCTTGAAGTTGGCTGAAGAAGCGGATGCTCAGCTATTGAATCTGGCTACACCGTCGAATTCGTGGCGTCGAGGGGCGTAGAATACACTGTCCACACTTGAGAATCGGACACCATTACTCCAATCTGGAAAATGGCCAAAAAATGGGAAGCTCTACTACTGAAACAGACATCGCCTTCAGATTCCTGTCGCCAAGAGGTGTAAAATCGACATAAAGTTTGTTGAAAATGGACTCCGGTAAATTCTGGGCCTCAAGGAATCTTCTTGATACCCTCAAGATTCCTTGGGGCATGGTTCTGCTGCCTTCATGGCTCGTTGTTCCACGAGCAAATAAAAAAAAATGTATGTCTCGAACTCTGCGCTCTCCTCTGCCTGGGCGCATTTGCGGTGAGGGTTTTTATACTGGTGGGTGGGCGGAGCAATCAAAGCTCCACCGGTGCTCTGTTGGTGGTGGAGGAAAATAGTGTGGAAGTGGGTCGGGTTCAAACCTCGCCCACTCCAAAATAGCATGCATCGTATTTGTTTTCAACCGCAATATGTAATTTTGGTTTGCATTTAATTTTGGCAGAGTCTGAATTTAATTTGGAATGGCGCAATTGTTTTTACATGTTGCCTTCTGCATTTTGTGTGGGCACGTTGCCACATGGGGCCGACCCCCACGTTGCCACATGGGGTCGCCCGTCAAGGGTCGGCCCACGTGGGCTGGGTGGGTTCAATTCCCGCCAGCTCCAAACTTAACTGTTGACCCATATGTGGTTGGGGGTTGGCGGTTCCGCTAGGGTAGCCTGCCCCCCAACAAACTTGTGTTTTTTGTAATGGATGCAGGTGTCGTGGGGTTCGACAGGGGTCATGGCCCACCAACCCAAAATATCTAATATATTTTTGATATGGTCGTTAGGGGGTGGTGGGGTTGGTGGTCCACCACCCCATTTTAATATTTTTTTTTGTTATTTAAAACGACTTATTCGTTTTTATATTTAACGAAAATAAGGGTTATTGGGTAAATTAAAGAGGCCACCATTTCGCCCGTTTTTTGGAGCTAAGTTCCTTGCCAGTTGACAATGAATTTGTGGGACACTTAAGCCCAACTTTGACCAAAATTTTGACTCACTCTAAATTCTTCGTACGAGCTCGGATTGGAGATCCGTTCACACCGTTGGAATTAGGACGATGAGTACTTCAATATTATCCTAGTTCGAGAGCAATCTGACCACTTTGAATTTTGGCCACTTTTGAGCCCTCTTGATCACCTGAGGGTGTTTGGAGCTGCCTGGATCAATCCTCCCCACTGAGGAGCTTTTGGTCCAGCAAAAGCATGAACATAATCGGCAGCTGCTTTGTACCCTGTCTGCACCACAAGTGTTTCGAAAGGTCAGCATTCATTCTCCTTCACCTTTGTCCTTTTGAGCCATAATTGACGAGCCGACACCTGCATCCTCTGCAAACCTGTAGTACAATATTTTGCAAATTACATGCTTAACTAAGTGACCAATCTATGACCCAAGCGTTTCCCACACTTGTCATGAGTTTATAACCATACTCTTTGGTCAAGTTTACATCAAATGGAATCAATACCCCAGTTATCAATACAAGGCCACAATATCATTGTTGCTTCACAAGTGATGGAAAACACATCATCACTTTTACATTTTAACATGCAACACATGATTTACAAAATAAGGCCAAACACACTACCAAACCTAGAAAAACCATCATTCACTTATCAAAGTGAATGGGTCATCTCTCCGTGGAGCATTTGGTTGTCGAATAATTGTTTCAACCGATTCTTGCACTGATGGTTTGTCCTTAAGGCATTGCTCTGGATGGAACCTCCAACACGTGGCTTTCTGATGGTCACTTTTGTCGCAATGACTGCAATGAGTCTTCTTCCTCTAGACCTGCTTTACTTTCTTCTTTTCCTGCGGTGGAGAAGGCCTTTCACGCCTCATCCTCCTTTGTGCTGTCATTCTTTTCCAACACTTTGCAAATACATGGTTATGTAATCCAGAAAAACTACATGTTTTCCGATGCCATGTTTTATGTTCATTATTAGTGCGCCATGCTTGTAATCAAAATGAACACTAGAATATCGAGACTTGTTATACCTTTCTTGGTGGTCTCTGGTGTAATTATGGCAACGAGAGCTCGCCTCAGCTCTTTCGTTGCAATATGCGTTGTCATAGGATGATGGTGAAGTGTTCCCATCAATCTCTTTCCCTAATGGTTTCAACCATATTGGAAGCTTCTGACACCTTCGAGCATTGTCCTTCAGTGTATCCCAAGCTTGTGAATCGAGGTCTCTGCACAACCTCCAATGGCTGAGTTATTTGGCCATTCATACCAAGTCCTCCTACTTTGTATACCATTTTGGTAAGGAGTCTCATGCCAATTCCTGTAATGGGTATCTCACATTTCCCACATAAATGATAGCATGTGAAGATGAAACTGAAGAAAAATCAGCATTGTTTACCTCAGATGTCGATTCAGAAACAGGTGATGATGGCTTCTTTAAGCATTTGTTGCGCTTCAACTCCTCCAAGGCCTCTTTCGCGACTCGTAGCTGAAGTTGCAGTCTTTGCTTATCCTCTTTCTCTTCTTGTAGAAGCCTCCTTAATTAAGCATCATTTGCTTGAAGGCTTTGGTCATTGCGCTTCAGTTCTTCCAAGGCTGCCTTTGTGGCTTGCAATTGAAGCTCCACTCTCTTCTTATCCTCTTTCTCCTCTCGTAGAAGCAATTTCAATTCAACGTTATCTGCTTGAAGGCTATGGTTGATCTCCTCATTCGAATGATGAGAATACGGCGAGGGCGATGAATATTCACTGGAAGATGTGGATGAAGCATCGCTTTCTGCTTCTTTTTCTTCCCGTCTTTCATGAGCTTCATACATCATGTCCACCATTTTGGACATCCTGAGCATGGCCTCATACATGTCTTTGCCATCCTACATTGCTACACGTTCAATCGTTGTTCATGTTCGCAATTCGTATCAGCAAGAAGACCGCTCTGATACCACTTGATCCGGGTTTGTCAGCTACCGCATTTATCCATGATCTTTTACTTTTGTGATGTTGTTAGAATTGCATTTTAAAAGAGCCTAAAAGAACACATATGCATGATGTACAGAAGAGGAAACAAGATAACCATCAGCAACATAAAACACGAGACGTTGATAACAGAGTTCACCCAGTGTGGGCCACGTCTTCGAGCCCGATGTCAAAATGGGTTAGGCCGCTTCATATAGTGCTGGAAATGGGAAGATGTACATGGATGATGTTCTCTGTCATACAAGGATGTGCCCTCAACATGAGTGGCTTGTCTCTCCATGAGATGTTCCGCTATAGGAACTCTCACTCATAATGGACCTCCTATCAGCATGACATAATCTCATATTAAGCAAAACAAGATCCCGCAACATGCATTAAGCAAGGATCTAGAAATCATAATACATCTCACAGCAAAAAGAGGCACATGATCAAACTGCATATACCTCAACCCCTGAAGTTGACTAAAGAAGTGGATACTCAACTACTGAATCTGGCTACACCGTTGAATTCGTGGCGTCGAGGGGCATGGAATCGACTGTCCACACTTGAGAATCGGACACCGTTACTCCAATGTAGAAAATGGCCAAAAATTGGGAAGCTCTGATGCTGAAACAGAGATCGCCATCGGGTTCCTGTTGCCGAGAGGTGTGAAATCAACATAAATTTTATCGAAAATGGACTCCGGCAAGTTATGGGCCTCAAGGAATCTTCTTGATGCCCTCAAGATTCCCTGGGGCATGGTTCCGCTGCCTCCATGGCTCGTGGTTCCACTTGCAAATAAAAAAATAATCTATGTCTCGAACTCCGCGCTCTCCTCTACCTGGGCGCATCTGTGGTGAGGGTTTTTATACTGGTGGGTGGGCAGAACAATCAAAGCTCCACCCGTGCTCTGTTGGTGGCAGAGGAAAATAGTGTGGAGGTGGGTCGGGTTCAAACCCCGCCCACTCCAAAATAGCATGAATCATATTTTTTTTCAATGGCGGCATTTAATTTTGGGCGAAGTCATTTGAATTTAATTTGAAATGGTATGATCGTTTTTACATGGTGCCGTCGGCGTTTTGTGAGGGCACGTTGCCACATGGGGCCACCCATCGGGGGCCGGCCCACGCGGGCTGGGTGGGTTCAACTCCCGCCAGCTCCACACTTAACTATTGACCCATACGTGGTCGAGGGTTGGCGGTTCCGCCCCGCTACAAACTTGTGTTTTTTGTAATGGATGCAGGTGTCGTGGGGTTTGACGGGGGTCATGGCCTGTCGACCCAAAATATTTAATATATTTTTGATATGGTCGTTGGGGGTGGCGGGGTTGGTGGCCCGCCACCCCATTTTAATATATTTTTTTGTTATTAAAAACAACTTATTCGTCAACCCCACCACCCTATTTTAATATTTTTGTTGTTTTTAAAACAACTTATTCGTTTTTAAATTTAACGAAAAATAAGGGTTATTGGGCAAATTAAAGAGGCCACAATTTCGCCCATTTTTTGGGAGCTAAGTTCCCTGCCGGTTGACGGTGAATTTGTGGGACACTTAAACTTGGCTCACTGCCCAACTTTGACCAAAACTTAATCGCTCTAACTTCTCCATATGGGCTCGGATTGGAGATCTCTTTGCACCATTGGAATCAGGACGACGACTACTTCAATTTGATCCTGGTTTGAGAGCAATCCGACCACTTTGAATTTTGACCATTTCTGAGCCCTCTTGATCTCCTGAGGGTGTTTGGAGCCCCCTGGATCAGATATGCATTGGATAAGGAGCGGATGTATTACAGTGGGAGGGAGGACTGAAGCATGGGATGCCATCAGCTAAAGACATTTGTGCGAAACATCCTTTACTGGCTTCTAATATGTCTGGTAATGAATGGTTTAAATCTGTTTGGGAGTGGGAGTTGCCCAGTAAGCTTCGTTTTGTTGGTTGGTTGGCGATAAACAATAAAATTTTGACGTGGGACACTCTTCAAAGAAAGGCTTTCAGGGGCCCGGTATCTGTTCATTGTGCTTCAAACAAGAAGGTGTCTGCACATCTGTTCATTAGTTGTTCCTTTGCTCGAGAGGTATGGAAAGAAGTGATGCTTTCACTGAACCCGACCTGTTCTTCTATGTGTGGGCCATTAATCTCTTTTCATTTGTAATTGGATTAAAGCTCACAAGGATTATCGTGCTCTCCCCTTCTATGTCATATGGGTGATCTGGCGCAGCCGGAATGCCAGGTTATTTGAGTCAACTGTTCCCATCGGTGTGGGTGGCGACCAAGAAGGCCATCTCATACTTTTTAGAGATTGGTCCGATGAAGATTAATCCTAAATCCAGGAAGGTTATTTACAGGGACATAAGGGAACGGTTTCCTAGAGGCTCCTTTGATGGAGCATGTCAAAATAGGAAATGTGGCTGTGGAGTGGTCATTACTTTGGAGCCTCGGAACTATTACCACTTTTGGTGGCAGGGTGGATGGGGGACGAACAACAGAGTGGAGGTGATTGCTCTCTGGGGTGCATTATCTTTTGCTAGATGGCTCGATCTGGATTCAATAACCATAAATGGGGATGCAAAGAGCATTATAGACTGGATAAAGAACTTTACACAGTTCCACCCGTCCATTCTCTCTATTTGGATTGCTCGCATCAGAGAGCTGGCTGCCTCCTTCCGGTCAATCAACTATAACCATATTTTCAAGGAACAGAGTCAGCTCGCTGATCTCCTGTCCAAGAGAGGCATAGGGGTAATTCCTGGCAAATACTTTTTTGCTGTCTACTATCAGAACAGTCTCTTGAATGTTGGGAGCATAGATTCTGTTTTGGACTTATCTTTTATTTTTCATGATTTTTTTTTATTAGAATGAAAGATCAACATCTGTATGTAATCAGCAGTTTGAACTAGTAGAACTGGATGGATTAGATAGAAGATACCAGTACCATTTTGTGGAGAAGCTTCCATTTTGAGAAAAAAATGATATCATGCACTGTAAGGGAAGGGGAAAAGAAACAATGTCAATGTACTCCCTCTTTATAATGACAAAGAAAGCTTTAGAAAAAAAAAAAACATGATCAAATTTATAACAGTAAGTAAGTAAAACATAAGTAAAACATGATGAACACAAATTCATAACCAGATAAGCTAAATTATTTTGAATTAAAAACAAAATTTAGAATTTGTGTAAAAAGCAGCTTCATTGTAAAACACTACTGTTTTTTAGAAAACAAAATATATACGCTAGTTGAGTGAATTATGACAAAATATAGACTCTCTTCATTGTAGAAGCTTTACTGTAGAATACAAACTTACAACAGTGAAAGCTATATTTACTGTTGTTTTTAATGGCTTTGTTACTATGTTAATATATTTAGTATTAGTCCTGGGATCTAATTCGGTGATAAATCTGGTACAAATCCAGTTCGTGGATGGTGTTTCCTTCGATGTCATGGAATGCAACGTGTAGCTTCTTGTCTTGAATTTGCACAGAAATGAAGCCTTGGCCATCGTGAAAGTACTGCAAACCCTCCCTGTTTGCCCTTTCATTCATTCCCCTCCATGCTTTCGACCCCGCTCCGCTTGTCAAAAGCTGTAAAGGGCTGCAAAATATGATCCTCATTATCAAAATTGAACTTGTGTAGAGTCCTCATCTTTTCACAATGGAAAAAACATTTATTGTAAATTTACCTGTTAACACTGCTAATATGCTCCAGACAGTGGTCATGCCCATTCATATACAGGTCCACACCATGAGCCTAATCATTGAAAACACAAAACAATCAAACATCACAACAGTTATAAGTTAAATCTTGATGTGACAGAAAATACAAAACAATAAAACATCACAACAGTTATAAGTTAAACCTTGATGTGACAGTGGTAACATGGACATAGGGCATCTAAATCTTGATGTGACAGTGGTAACATGGACATATAGCATCCTGTGCATGCATTTTGAATGAATATAACTGAGGCAGAGGATTAATATACTTCAATAATGGGCAATAGCTGCTGAACCAGTTCCTCTGTGTCTCCATGTGAACCCACGCTCCGAATAGCATGATGACCAATTACTATTTTCCAAGTTGCAGTTGAAGCCTCCAATGCAACTAATAGATCCTGCAGTGCATTTCTGTTATGACATATTTATCTCATCCAACACATAAAACTTAAAAAAATTTGAAGTGATTAAAACAAAATTTAACAAAAAAGGATACTTTCTCTCTATTAACTTCATTTATTCATTCCTAAAATTAGAAACAATCTTTGCTGATAGACCTAGACATTTTAATCGTTTGTTGCAGGTGAACTCATGTATACCTGTAATTGCTGCTTGAGATACTTTTGTCTAGGAATAATTCCTCTCCAGTCATATGGATGGTTGTTGGGCTCCCAATACTTATCAACATATGGGTTTGTGTCAAAGAAAAAGAAATCTGCCAAAGTGCATTCTGTAATACATACAGGCCAATGTACAATATATAAAAATCCAGACAACAATACAGCAAAGGAGGAAAATAAGTAGAGATAACATGAGTTACTATTCCCATTATAGTGATACCTATGAATTTTGCAGACTTATGTGGGCAAAGGAGGAAAATAAGTAGAGATAACATGAGTTAATATTTCAATTACAGTGATACCTCTGAATTTTGCAGACTTATGTGGGCAAATTGTGTACTTGAGAACGAAGGACCTTTCGCAATTCCATCGGGGATCTTGTTTTTTCAGCGACAAATCCAGCTGAGCTGAAGCATCTCCTCGGTAATCATGGTTTCCTAACACTGTCCATAGTAGAAATCAGTATCGTTACTATCCACAGTAGAAATCACTATCGTTACTAGAGCTTTATTCAACTTCCAAGGATTTCTACTTCGATGTTGTTTTTGGAGAAAATTCAACTTCCAAGAATTTCTATTTTGATGTTGTTTTTGGAGAAAATTGTGGCAAATGTGTGAAACATCTGAGGAGCCTTGAGTGGATGCTCTGATAATCATCAAAAAACTTCATTTTTCATTGACGATGAGTGAAGTGTATACTCTAAATTTGGGAAGTTTCAGACATTTGTCACAGTTTTCTTCAAAAGCAATAGCATATAACATGAATTATGTTAGAGTGTTTTGGGTAAACTGACTCAGTCAAGTTATTAATGGTTTTTAGGTTCCAGGCTTATGACAACCTATAGTTTTGTCCATGGGATTCATCTCCAATGTAACCTACCTAAAAGCTCCATGTTAATTCATCCCAGTGGCCATCACTATTCAAGCAACAGTGTGTTTAGACACCACTGCTTTTCTCTCTGTGTTTCGAGATCCTAACAACTAGACAATACCATGAGTTACCAATACCATAAATAAAGACAACGTTGACTTTGATTTGGTCTCACAAATATAATAAATTCAATTCAAACTGTGAAAGTCTACACTGTCAAATTCCTACATTGCTAATCTTCAAATCAATCTTCCAAATATAGGCCTGTGATTAATTTCTAAGCTTGGGACGTTACAGATATTTGTCACAGTTTTCTCCAGAAACAATAGCATATGAAATGAATTCTGTTAGGCTGGTTTTGGGTATTTGTCACAGTTTTCTCCAAGAACAATAGCATATGGCATGAATTCTGTTAAGATGGTTGGGTAAATTTGAGTCAGTCAAGTTATTAGTGATTTATAGGCTCCAGGTTTATGACAACCCATGTTTTTTTCATGGTATTCATCTCCAATATAGCCAACCTAAAAACTCCATGTTAGTTCATCCTAGTGACCATCATGATCCAAGCAACTATGTGTTTAGTTACTAATGCTTCTCTTAGTATTGCGAGATCCTAACAACTAAACAATACCATAGATTACCAATACCATAAATAAAGTAAAGCCAACCTTGACTTTAATTTGGTCTAACGAATTAAATTCAAGCTGAAATCCTACATTGCTAATCTTCAAATCAATCTTCCAAATCCAGGGCTATGATTAATTTCTATCTGAACCAGAAATTGAATAAATAGATCATACCACTATACCATGGTGTCTGCAAGCTTTTGGCTGTGTATATACGAGAAAACGACTGTTCAAAATTTGGATCGTTTGTGCCTTTCAATCCATTCTTGTAAAAATTGTCGCCTGTAGAAATAACGAAATCGATGTCCAGCTCCTCTCCTATTCGTCCCATCTATTACACAACATTGACAAATAACACGTAAGAAAATCCAAATAAAGCCTTTTATTACAGTCAAGATACTTAATTCATGAATTTCTCTGAGTTGAGAAATAAATGAGAAAATCTTTAGTGAAAGTTGAAGTGCCTGCACAGCCACTCTAGACTGGTTGTAATGTCCTTTTCTGCCCCAATCTCCAATTACTAAGAATTTCAGTGATTCTCCATATTTATTTGCTGATCGAACGTTTTGCAGAGAACAATGGGATTTGTCAATCAGAAAACACAAGATAAATACTGTAATTTTGATCCAAGCCACTGTCCATCCTGTATTGCTCTTGACGAAATTCCGCATCTGCAGATTGTACACAAAACTGAGTCGAGAAAAACACAAAATATAAAATGTCTGTAAATAATTTTCTTCACTGACCTTTGCTGGAGGTTTGGCCATTATTTTGAACAGTAGTGCCCAGAATTATCTTGCAGAGTATAAACGGAGGGTACCAATGGCAATGGCATTAGAAGCGAATATGATGTCAATGCTGGCTCGCATTCCTCTTTATAAGCATTGCTCTGAAGCAATTAAAATTCCAGAACTACCTATGAAGATTTATTGGTGAATTAATTGCAAGGTAATAATAAACTAATTGGTTGATCAATTCAATTTTTGTTGGGATAAGTTTATTTTTGGAAGTTGGCTTGTATTTTAGTTTATTATTATTATTATTTTGAAATTTTAGTTTTTTATTATTATTATTTTGAAATTTTATTTTTAAAATTAGGTTACCCCATGTAAAAGATGTTTGGAAGTTTTTATTATTAAATAAAATATTTTCATTTAAAAAAAAATCTCATACTCATGTATTTGTTTTTAGTGAGATTTTTTAGAGTTTTCTGTGTCGAATTTGGTGAAAAAACCCTAGGGCATGAAAACCCTAGGGCACTTCGATTGTGCAAAGTAACCATCAAACTTCTGTTTTCAATGAATTCCCGCCAAATTAACTTGTTTCTTATTTTTGATAATAAAATTGGACCGTATATTTAATATCTTTGTTAATAAAATAAAATTATATTATAATTAATAATTTGTAAATTGGTAAATATTTTTGGTATGTTTTATTAATAATTTATTACCTTACTTTATGGTATGGTAATGAACTTTATTTATTTATTTTAGATTAAGAATAAAAATAGTAAAATGATGCTAAATATTTTTTGTTAAGATTTTATTTTAATTATTTTCATAATTAATAATAATGATAATAATTAAAAAAAATATAATTTATTTAATATTTATGATTTTGTTTAATTTTGGTAAATTGAGATGTATCATGAGGTAAGTGTTTTCATATCTATAGTTTTGAGTGGAGCCTTGGTCATATGATAAAAAACTTGATAAAAGCATAAGCTTTCCTAGAAGGTCTGATATTGCCACACCAATGGGGCATACAAAAGTTATTGGTATTTGGGGATTCTAAAATTATCATTAGGCATCATAGCCATATAAACTAGCAATTGCACCATATCATGTTGCAAAAGATACCCGCTAAGGAAGAGCATAGATGAAGAGATATGTGATATATTATGTGATCTAAATTTAAATGTAGCCTAAGTTTGAGTGAAAGATCTTCACAAACCAGCTCCAAAATTATTAATCAAATGTGTTGATGTTGATGGACCTATAATCGCTTCATAAAACAAACCCTGAAATTGTTAATCCAATGTGTTGATGTTGATGGCCCCACAACCACATCACACGGGGAGAATCAAAACAAAAATAAAAAGTCACATGATAATGACAAGTAAAATGTCGTTATCCACAACAACAACCAAACATTGTAACATTTGAACATTAATTGAAAGAAAAGTACTCCTGAAAATATGGATGGGAAGCTTCCATCAAGATAAAATATTTGTTACATAAAAATGTGACTAGGTTATTTTTAAAGTATTTTCAATATTATCTCTACTAAGAAAATATATTAGCCATAAATGGATTTTTAATGTTAAATAATGTTGATATATACAAATGTTTTGTTGTTCCCAATGTATAAAAAATGTAGAGAAATGTCAGAGAGAAATTTTATGTCAAATCATAAACAACCAAAATGGTTATAAGGTTGCTCAATTAGAAATAAATTTTCGTAATTAGAAAGAATGAGTAACAAGTTATGACAAATCATAAACAACGAAAATGGTTAGAAGGTTGTTGAATTAGAAATATCTTTTAGTAATTAGGAAGAATGAGTAACCAGTTCTATGGATAATAAGAAAGAAGTTTTAATAATGTTATATTCATTAAATATACCAGTGATACATCGTGTTTAGTATGAAGGTATGAAGGAAAAAGTAAAATATAGATGTTATGAAGGAAAAAGTAAAATATAGATGTTATGAAGGAAAACTCACACTCGACTAATTGTATTGAAACACTTGCCTTCACAAATAAACTCTTTCATATTATTTTTTAGTCTAAACACTTTTTTTTTTCACCAGGGAAAAATTCGTAATTTTATTAATGAAAACAAAATTACATGTTACACTTTGCAGATAGTTGTCAAAGACAGTCTAGTAAGATGCATCATAATTGCATGGTACAAAGGGAGATATTAATTTTTTCTCCCTTTTTTCTTTTCGACCTTACGCCAAGGACCTTGTGTTGGCGCGGTAGAAATTAAGGCAAGTTGATTTTCTGCTGTGGTTGCTCCATTTTCCTTATCCGAATCTGAGGTTTCTGAGTTGTGTTGTCTCCACTGTCAGGCGCCCCATGTTCCATTGTCGTTTGGGCAGTAGTGTTAAGTTCTGAAAGATCTTGCATCTCTTGTTCTTGTGTTTTCATATCTGCTTCTGTCTGGTTATTTTCATTTGTGATGGGAGCATCCGCTTCTTCTTCCATCGCCTGCTCTGGTTCTTCTGAGGGGAATTGCTAGCCCTTGGTAGCTTTCCCTGTCTTTTCTTTTTTCTGCTGTCCCTTTTTGCTTCTGCGCATGTGTTTTGCAAATGCTCGGTGTTCCTGCATATTCTGCATCTGAATGCAGTGTTTTCATAGTCAATATGTTGTATCCATTTATGTTGTTTGTGGTTCAGTTGGATACACTCAGGAATCCCTTTACTGAGGTTCACTTCCACACAGATTCGTGCGAAGGTGTAGATCCTCTCCTCCAAGCGTTGAGTATCAGTTTTTATGTATCTCCCAATGGTATTTCCAATGCCAACAAGAACAACTTCATTCCAGAAATGAAGTGGGAGGTTGTATAGCCGAACCCAGACTGACATTCTGGAGACCTCCATTGTATTAGCATCAAAATCAAGAAACCATGGTATGGTGAAGAGTCTTGTGGATCCCCAGAACCACGGTCCAACCCCAAGAATGTTGTCTCTGGTCTCCGAGGATAGGAATTTTACAATGAAAAGGCCTTTTGAACAAAGTTGGATTTCACAGTCCATAGTTCAGTTGGTGAAAATCCAATGAAAAAGCTCCATTGGTTTGGGCCAGAAACAGTTGAATCTGCAGATTAGTGCTTGTGATTCGAAGTTAGTTCGCTGTTCATCAATCTCTGGAATGTCTAGTTGCAGTTCTGGCATGTGATTCAGTTGTTCCACAATGTAAGGTTTGGGACCATTCTGCTGGAGATGTTGTTTTATTTTTCCCCTGTAGTACGTTCCTGTACGAGGGACCTTTTGAAAAATCATTTTTGGATGAGATGCTTTACCCTATGTTCTTGAGATCTATTCTGCACATCAGCTCCACCTCTCAACCTCAGATTGAGATGAATGGTGGAACTAGGGTGAATGGAGTATTCAATGAGTGTTCTGGAGTCTTGTAAAACTCTGCCACAATGTATTAGGGACTGTACATGGCTTGGGTATCTGGTGGATATCCAGATGCATTGCTTCAGGTCTGATACATCATCAGTATCCTGTATCCAAATCAATAGACTATTCCCCGCAGGGGGTTTGATAATAATTTGAAAACGATTTGCGCTTACCCGATTGACTTTTGTTGCGGCACATATGTCGACTCCTCTTTGTTGCTGTTCAGTCTGTGACTGTGTGTCGGCGCCTCTTTGTTGCAGATCTATCTGCGGCGGTAGAGGCCTAAGCGTATCCGTATCCAAAGCACGACGACCAACATTGAGAGATTTCAGGTCAACACAAATCTGCGTGAAACGCAGGTAGTGAGGCACTCTGCCTCCACAAGATCTCGGAGCATGTACTGTATACCATGGGGAGCAGAGTACCCCGACACATCTGGTGGCCGCCGGCTTCAGATGCCAGCCCTTGTAGCCAAACTTCAGGATCCATGCGTTATTGCGTAAAAATCTCAGCATAAGAGGACCTTGGAGTTGTGTCGGCATGGCTTTCCATGGCCCAGCAGAGTGTGCTGTCTTCGGTGCTGCACAGGGTATTCGATAGGATGTCGAAAGACAGTTCCGACAGAGTAGCCCCAACGCCTGGCCGGAATCCCCACAAGCCCAATACCAATGATGCCATGGGTGTCGCCACGAGGGGCAGCTGATGAATAGGCGCAGACACCATATCTTGAAAACCTAGACCAACACTTTGCCGCCATCGCTCTTGATGTCTCTTCCATATCTTTTTAGTCTAAACACTTACTCAGATGCTGAATTCAATTAAATTTCCATTTAAAAAAAAAACTAAAAATAACAATAAACTCCACCATCAACGCCGCATTGGGATGAATTGAATCATTGTGGCGATGATAGATAACACTTTTCTTTTTTTCTCAAGATAATTATGATGGATTGATTTCGATAATACATTTTGGATTCAACATTAAGTTGCATTTAATTTCTTTCTAAACAGTTTACAAAGACATGTGGTTGCTTTGACTCATTATACGTGTGAACATACAATCCACTTACATTTGCTTGGCCTATATTTACTATATGTAGCATTTATGGTTGGATTGCATTAAATTTGTTTACAGTCAGTTGTCGGAAAGAATACACTATACAAAACAAAATTCTCATTCCAAACACTAGACTCACAACTGGTCTGTAGAAGAGGAAGAACAATAGCAAATGCAAAACAGGAAGAACACAGTATCTCAATCCTACGCATAGTCATGCACAACCACACTGGTATAACATTGTTGGATATGTCATTGTTCGCGCGTTGTCGACTTACTCACACCTATTCACAGTCATACACAACCACATCGGTATAACACTATGTTTGGCGGGGTGAGAGAGGCACAAAATCTGGACTTGCATTTGTGCTCCCCTCCACAACCACGCTCCCACACCCAACTGCACTCCTCCTCCGCGACATCACGACTGTAACGGTGCTTGGTATCCCATGACACTGTACTCCACTGCGCTTCTACCTCTTGGTATTACGAGCGATACAGGTCTCCACCGTGCCTCTCCCCTGCAAACACTCTCTCCCACCGTGGCTCCCACCAAGCATCGACCTCCCTAGTATCCCACAACACCGATATATATTAAATACAGTGGCTGTGATATATTAAACATCTTGTCATATATATATATGTCGCCCTCCCAATACCACATTGGTATCATAGCAGCTACGCCCTCCCCCGCATACTACCTTCCTCAAGTAATAGCTTTGCAGACTAGAATTGTATTTTTTTTTTTACAAAAACTATCATCAGAATTGCAATTTCTTATCGTATATTGGCAACTTAATATTTTTTTTTTTACACATAGTACACATTTAAAATGCATTCATTGATATCTATTATTGGAGTGGTTCTTGCTAGAAAGGAGAACTATCCTGAGTGGTCCCTAAAAATAAAACACTCTCATTTTCAATGAGTTGTGGAAAGGAGTTTGTGTAGGAGACAAAGATAATGAACCTGAAAAGGCCACCTTAGATAAGGAGATCACCATTTGGGAAAACAAGAACAACAAGGCATTTGTCTTGATTGCAACATCTGTAAATGAAGAGGTGAGTCACCATATTACACCATTCTCAAATTCCTTTGATGCCTTGAATAAGTTGAAAGAATTGTATGGCTCACACTCTGAACTTGAAGTAGTCAAATTGATGATATGAAGGAAAAAGTAAAGTAAGATTTATTATGCATCAGAAGTAAGATCTATTATGCTTGATATTAAAAACAGTGGTGTTGAAATAAGCACACCTCTCATAGATTATGTCAAGGCACTATATCCCACTTAGTCACATTATCTTGAGTCATTGCAAGCAACTAGAAATATCAAGGAGATTACCTTTGACTCCCTTGAGAAGAAGTTTGATGAGAGGAAAAAGTATTTTGGGAAGAAGATAACTCATCAGCCTTCTGAAGAAGTTGTGTGTCTTGCACATAGACAGAAGAATCATGCTCAATATTCTTCTAGAGGAAGAGGTGGCCGAAGAGGAAGAGGAAGAATAAATTTCAGAGGAAGGGGGGGTAGATAATTTCAAGGAGAAAAGTTGGATCTTCATTGCACACCTTTCAATAGAGATGGACATGATGCGTCCACATGTAATATGCTTTGGGAGAGAATTGAGCAGGAAAGAAATGAAGGCAAAGGTTAAAATCATGACAAAGAAAAAGGTAAAGCACCTAAATCCGCTCATTATGTTGTGGCACATTGTAATATGGAGTGACTGAAGAATTGTTTAATGCTTCACTTGCTTCTTGGAAAAAATGATCGATTTCTTGATTCAAGAGCAACATGCCACATGACTTTTAGAATACGTTTTTTTTGAAGAAATTACTGACAATGTTGATGGAGCAATATACTTTGCATACAAATCAAAACTCAAGCCATCAGGGCCTGGCACAATCAGGCTCAAACTGCCTAGTCTTCTAGAATTTCTTCTACATGAGGTTCTATATCTCTCAGAGTTGAGGAGAAACTTGTTGTATTTGGTCCACATTCGCCAGCAAGGACACTCCATTCATATGTTTGATGGCAAGGTTGAGGTCAGAAAAACATCAGATCACTCACTTGTCATGACGAGGATAGAAGAAGAAAGACTTCTAAAGTTGCAAGGCACCTTTGCTCGTGCATAAAAGTTTGCATAGAGTTCTCACTATTATGAGGGTACATTTCCATCAAGTTTTTTATGGCATGCTATATTTGAACACTTGAACTATGAAAACCTTCAATTGTTGAAGAAAAATGTGTTGAACCCTTAGTTAAACTGAGAGAGGGAGGGCGGGGGTTGAGGGGGGTGGGGGGTGAATCAATTTAACACATTCATGGAATTTTAAAACTTTTTCATTAACACTTGTTTACATCTTCATTTCATGTTCAACTTAACATGTGAGTAATCTTAGAATGTGAACAACAAGCATTAATATAATGTAACAATAGACTTAATATGAGAGCAACAAGTATTAAGCAGATGATATAAACTAGATCAACACATAAACATCATGCACAGAGACACCAGATATAAGTGGAAACCCATAAAGGGAGAAAACCACATCTTATTATTGTTGTGATGCAAAGGCAAGCTTCAACTCCCTCTCACCACTGATTTTCTGTAGGCACCAACCTACAGGAGGCTCCTACCTCAATTCTGCAAGCTACAACTTGCAAGGAAGCTCCAACTCCCATCAATTTTCTGCAGGCACCAACCTACAGGAGGCTCCAACCTCAGTCAGCTACAAATGACATTTTATCAAGCTACAACTTGATGTGGAAGCACCAACTCCCATCTATTTTCTGCAGGCACCAACCTACAGGAGGCTCCTACCTCAGTCAGCTACAACTGACATCTATCAAGCTACAACTTGATAGGGAAGCTTCAACTTCCTTACTCTTTCAAAAGAAAAAACACTTGTTGATTTACCTTGGATATCAGCTCTATTCTGTACCTTCTCTTCTGCTGTTCAACAATCCTCATATCTGTCCTTATATCATTTCCGCATCTTCTCAGATTCACTATCAGCTTCTCCTTCTTCTTTGCTCAGCTCCTCCTTCTACTCTGCCTCACTGCTTCATTTCTACATTCTCTAAATTTTCACGGCATCTCGTTCTGCTCCTCCTTCTTCTTATCTTCTCTGCCTCAATTCCATACTCTGCATTCTCTATACTCACTCTCTCTAACCTCTTGCAGCTTTCTTATTTTCTTCAACTCTCTTCAATTCTCCTTCACACTCTCTTCTTCTGTCACTCTGTTTTCATAACCTTCTCCCCTTGGATATTACCCTGTTTTATACAAAATAGCTTCATGGCTGTTTGTATTCTACTGGGAATTCGAAATGGACAACCATGTCTCTTTGCCTTCTGCCTTCTCATCTCTTTTATCTGCTCATTCAGAAAATATAACTGTAGGTACCAATTTAACATTACAGTGGGATATTTGTTCTCTTCCGGAGACTTGCCAATGCATCACAACAATATAAATCAATTAAAACATTTACATTTCACCTTTTTGGTTACATAAAAACAATTTCACTCAACCCATTTTCTGGCCTTTGGCTTTGTAGGTTTTGTCTTTTTCTGCTGCTGTTAAGAAACTGTTCTGCATACTCTATTTACTGCTATTATGTGCACCTGCGCATGTACACCTGTCAAGTTCATTCCTGTGCATATTCCTATTCACCGTGATTGTGTGTCTGCTATATACATATAACTGCGTTACAATATATATAACTGTTGACTTTAAATCTGGGCAAATTCCAACGCTTTGGTTTCCTTTACTGGCAGTTTAAATAACTGAATGCGGAGGCTTTAATATCGCCATGGTTATAAACCCAATATATGTCCTCTATGCAAGGTTCTCTCCTTCTATTATTTCAAGCAATTAATGTTCTTTCTCGACCTTATTATTTTGATATTCGAACCTTAGAATCAACCCTTTTATATAATGCTCTGCGGCATATCCATCATCGAGTGCACCGGTCTAGTTATTTCTTTTCTCTATTGAACTCCGACCCATTTAACATTTGAATAAATCACTTAATTGAATAACTCGGGCCCACAGGGTTATTCAACGCATATCACAATTCTTCATAGTATATGTTGGTCTATACATAACAAACCAACAATAAATCTTCGCTTTTCACATATGTTAACATATATGACGCCTTCAACAGTCGATGTGATTAATTGCAATTGAATTCTTCCGATTGCGATCAAACGCTGATGCGATGAATCCCTTTTCGAACACTTCTGATTGCTTTTATTCGCAATCACAACTTGCATTTGCATGTTCCGATGCCCTGCTCCTTCTCCGATGCGATGAAACACTGTTTACCGGAACTCAACCATATATGAATCATAGTTTATAAGCCCATCGGGTCCGGAACTTCATCGCAATCGCAATTTGCATTTGCATGTTCCGATGCCTTTCTCCTTCTCCGATGCGATGAAACACTGTTTTCCGGAACTCAGACATATATGAATCATAGTTTATAAGTCCATCGGGTCCGGAACTTCATCGCAATCGCAATTTCTATTGTCATGCTCGTTGCCACACTTTTCTCCGATGCAATGTAACACTGTTCATTTGGATGTGCTGATGCGATGGGTCCGATGCGATTAATTGCAATCACATCCTTTAACATTTTGGTGCGATTAACAAAGGGTCCCACTAGCTATCAAATATCCGGAACTCAAACATATATGAATCGTTGTTTAAACCATATCGGGTCCGGAACTCAATCGCAATCTCAACTTTTTGTTTACATGTTCTGCTGCCAATTTTCTCCGATGCGATTGGGTGAGGGTCCCACAATATATTAACTCGAACAATAGAGCGCTACATATAAATGTATATGCTTTGAGCCTTTGAATATAAAGCACAACATATGTACCGTGCTGTATATGTATAAGCTTCCGCTTCCGCTTTAGTGTATCCTCCAGCTGGGTTAATGATTCTTGGAATTTTATGTATGGGGGGTTCCCACCCTACACACACATTGTCTTCAGTCAACATAGTATTAAGTCTTTCGCTCAGACTTAAACCCAACATTAATGTATATATACATTTATATAACTTCTCGGGCTCCGTCCATATCTTAGCTCATAGTTCTGCTTTCGATTCTATTTCGTCTCCGCTTCAAATATTCTTAATAGTTTTGCTACGCCTTCAATATTCCAAATTTAACTGAATCCCAACATTTAACCAACGCATGGTTAAATTGCTGTTCGACTTATATGAATTCCCTTCACGCGTTCTTTGAAGCTCCCCTTTGACAGACATAGATACTACCTCTATTGTTGTTTAATTCACCTTTGTTCTCGCAGTTCCTTTGCATCCGATTCATACTTCCTCTGTGCCTTGGCTAGCCGGATTTTTCTAATCGGTTTCTATTGCAGTAAGGCCCTCAAATGACTTCAGAGTTCCAATCTCCCTTCGCTGTTCATTACACAGTGGAGCGTGTAATCAAACTATCCCACTGAACGATGTATGCGACTTTCTCACAAGAATGGGTATCGAATGATGTAAATCGAACTCTTGCATCCTGCTGCTCAATCTGAACTACTAAAATTGCCTTTTTCTTCAAGTGACAGAGGTTTACTCTGTTATGCCAAATGAACAGAGTCGGCCTCTTGAGTTTCTATACATAACTAGTTCAATTGATTTCTACACAGCATGTACACCACAACTGCCTCTGCTTCATGTCTGCTACTTTGCCTTATTGCTGGTTCAGGTACTCCTCCTTTGCCATAGGGTTTATTCAACTCTGTTTATAATCCCTGATAGACTCACAATCATCCATGCATAGACAATTGCACATAGGAGCCATTTATACTCCCAATTACAGAGTCTCATCATACTCATGTAATGCTGAACAATTCCCTCCTTTTGTCCTCACTACTTTGCACCTTGAATAGCTCTATGCTTCTTTGCTATCCTCTGCTCCTTGACTGATGTTGCTCCTTACTTCTCTTTTTTCTGCCTCTGCTGCCTCTCTGCTGCCATCCTTTGCCATCAATGACAACATTTCCAATAGTCTGATGGCAACACATCTACCAATAATCCAATGCTTCCTCGAAGTCTTCCTCTACTTGCTTTTTAGAAGACCCTTGCTTCTGTCACTTGCTTTTCCTTCCCCTTTGACATCAATGGCAAAGGGTTGCACATTTCTTAGTGTGATTTCTGCATTTCCTCTCTCTGAGTTGTGTTTAGGCCCTCTTCTTCTGACTTTGTACCATGCTACTCCACACTGGTGTACAAGACTTGTTGAGAGAACACTTTGAGGATTATTGGACTTGAATATACATTGTAAATTGATACAATCCAAAGCACAGTCTCCTTTCACTAGTATAAGGCTGTAAGTGAAGATAATGACACTTCATAGAGCATATTGTACCATCCTTATCTAATCATAAATGCATCATTGGGTCAAACCTTAAAGATTGTAAATGCTCCATGTGACATATCAAGCTTGCTTCAACTATACTTCAGTGTATATTATAATCTTCATCTACAATGCATATCTATTGAGGAAGGTTGTAGATGGAGCAAGTATTTTTCTGCACTGCACATCTACAGTACTCATCCGTTCAATTGTAATGATGCCAATATATCTTTATTGCTGTGGTTCACCTGTATTGCCTGTTGTTGGTAATTTGTGCTAGACTGCTGTCAGGGATATTACACTTAAAAACTGAAAGGTCCTTGTTGCTGAAGTGACCAATGAATCAAACCAGAGCTTTCAACTTATTGTGAGATTAGGCAATATATTTCAATGTGATAGGCCAAATGACTTTTACTGCTTGCACATTGTATTTTCAAAACAAACCCTTCAATGTATTGGTCAATCTCACTTATCAACCATGCATTCCTTTATGACATAAGGAGGTATGTATGTCAATGATCAATCTCTCTTTAAATGTGAATTACCATTAAATCCATTGTGCTGAAGAAGGATTTAGATGAATTAATAAAAGACTTTTGAGCTTCAAATGGTAACCACAACTTGTCCTTTAAGCTTCAGATACTTTCACTGTTCTTATCATGATGATCTTCCCCAAATGCATATTCAAGATGTTTAATTGAAAACTTAGCAACCAGACTTCACGCAGTTTTATGGCTTATCTTAAGGAAGAGGCCTTGAAGATATATATGTACTAACTTCTTTTCATGCTGAACGTGGATAACGCTGGGAATACTACCTTGATGTTCTTTTGCCATAATCCTTTGATCCTGAGGACCTGTGCCATACTGCTGCTCCACTGATAATACCTGGTATTTTGTTGATAGGCATGCTGCTTGTACCAAATACCCACATTGATACCACTTTCACTTCAGTTCACACATGAACCCATAGATAAGACAACCTTCATAATTTCTGCTATTGAGCTCTCCACTGTTTTTAACAACAATCATCAATATACTGAATCTGATCTTGTCCTCATTAACTATTTTCTTTTTCTGTCATTCTGTTCAAAGGAATGTCACTGCATTTTCTTTTTTAGAACTGCTCCAAATTCATAGCTGCTTTATATACAAACTCAATTGTTCTAATATAAAGATCTTTGGGAAGGCATCTTCAATTCCTTTACTTGGAATCTTCATGGGCAGACCACTCAAGGATTTTTCACTTAATTTAACTTCATTCCTCCAAGGGGACATTTCATAGATGAATGAGGTCATGAAATAATGATGATAGGCACTTCTCTTGCTAATCCTTCTTAATGTGATTCATTGTTAATTCTAGCAGTATGATGCACAGTGTGATCATCACTTAATGTGTTGATGTTCTCTCAACCACCAGGGCTTCTTGCTGTCTTCTCTTCTTCCATCAATCTATCAGCTAATTAAAACATCAAATAATCTTCTTCCTCTATAGTTCTTTGTTAGAGGAATTTCCTTTCACTTCCCGATCTCATAGCTGTTCTCATTTCATGGAGCTCTTCTTAGACTACTTTTTGTGGGGACTACATATGAACTGCTCTCCCCCTGGGATATTGCTTCATATTTATCACTAGTTGGATATTTTCTTTGTTTCCTAGAGTAGCTCCCCCTGAGACTAGGATGTATTCATTATGTTATTGAGATAATAGGCTCCCCCTTTCTCTTTTCCTTCCATACTCTATTGGGGTTCATCATAATGTCTGCACTCCTTTCCGATTCATAGTTTTGTTTGATTGGATTGGATTTCATCATCTGTCTGGAGTTCTTTAATATATATGGCATTTTACAGTCTTTTGCTTTGTGACCACGCTTAAGGCATACATAACATCTTATTTGACCAAGGTGCATTTGAGCTGATGTATAATATTTTGTTCCTCTTCTTGAATACATTTTACAATCAACAATTTTATGTCCAAAATTATTGCATGCATAACAATAGCCATGGAAATGATTTGTGTACCTGGTGGAAGATTGTATTTTCCCTTTTCTTGCTTGAGGTGTTCTTCTTGTTTGCTGCATCTTTTGCAGGTTGGACTGGGTTTGCTTTGTCTTACAACATGTTTCAGTATGTCCTTGTTTGTGGCAGGTAAAACATGTGATATTTTTCATAGGAGGAAAGAACCTCCTTTGACATCTTCCAAATTTATTCAATTCATCTTCAGGAGCATATGAGCCTTTAGCAGCTGATTGTTTCATCTTCTCATTCTCTGTCCTACCATGTTGCTGCTTGATTCTATTTGTTTCTTCACACATCCTGTTCTTGCTGGCTTCTATTTTTGTAGTAATCTGCTGAGCTGCTTCACTGTCCTTTACAGCTTTTACAAAGATGATTTTATTGTTATCTTCTGCCTTGGACTTACTGGTTTCTCCTTCATATCCTATCCCAGCCTTTATGAGAGGAGACCTTTGAGCATTTAGAATTTGGTCCAGTTGTTCAGAGCTTTTCATTTGAGGAGTATTCATTAATAATTCTCTTTGGGCTTTTTCTAATTTCTTTCTTAGGCTCGCTACTTCTTCTTCCAGTCTCTCACATTCCATATTTTTCTCTTTCATTTGTTGCAGCAGAGTGTCTTCTATTTTCCTTGCTTCTTCAAGGTGTGTCTTCAAGCCAAATGCTGCAAAAATCCAGATCTATGCATAAAGAGACATTAAGCAGTAAAAATAAGGTTTTGCTCCATACATCCAATAGACAAAGACAAGAACAATATTTTTTGAAAGAATTTTTGTATTAAGGGCACCTGGGAGGAAAACAAGAAGGTGTTTCCAATTCTCCTCAATGGGATGGGTTCTTGGAAGTCCTCAGCACTTCAGATCTAGTATTTCTCTCTCTTGTTGGTGTAGAAAACCCAGACAAAGATAGAACTCAAAGGGAGCTCACACAGCAAATAATGGAAAATTTGGCAATGATAATGGATCAAAGTCAGACCAAGAGTATATATCCAGAGTGATCTAATAGGCAACAAAAGGTGAAGAATGGTAGGAAAAACCCTCCTATTTATAACAAAATATTGTGTCATTCTAGATCTTGGTGCATGATTAAAATAACATTAACCAAATCTAGATCCACCTTTTATGGAATATTTTATTATATTTGTTGGAGGGAAAAAAGTATTTGACTTGGGTCAAATCCCTTTATTTGTGAATAATAAATAAATAAATGATTTATTTATCATTTCAAGGAAGTGGTTGAAAGATAATCAAATAAATAATGATTTATTTAATTATTTATGGGTGATTTAGTCATATTTAACAAGGAATATTATTTAAATAAGATTTAAACAATTATTCCTAGAAAATAATAAGATAAATAAGGATTTATCTAATTAACTTCTTTGTTTTGGGTTAAACATGACCAGGAATAATAATTAAATTATTGTTTAATTAATTATTCCTTGAGGAAAATCAAACAAATATAGGTTTGTTTAATATTTCCTTTTGGGGTTTCCTGTTTAGACCATAAACAACCTAATAAAATGTGTTTTATTAAGTTATTTTACATAGTGAAAGCAATTTTACTTAGGGTAAAATTGGTCTTACATGGTGTACTTGGGTCCATCTAATGATAGTAGGTTAGATGACCAAAAAATGGTGTAACGGATTGCCCCCCAGCGTGCGAGTGTTAGGAGCAAATCGTATGACCGAAGTACGTTGTAAGAACTCAATCACCAGACATCAAAAAGGGAAGTCAGAGAGAGAAATGTAAGGTAGACTAATGTCAAGAACTAGACTCGAGAGACGAGACTTGCGGTGTGCAATGTCTCTTTATGAGAGGGTACCGGGTAAGTATAGGAGTATACCTATGCCCACCGAGACAACGTACAAAATAATAGTGTGTCCAGTAATTAAGGGACCGAACCATAAAGCACAACCGGCATAAACATGAGCCAGATAATAATACAATGAGGAATCCCACATACATGCTGTGCCTGGGATAACAGCGAGGACTTATACAATAATATCTGAGTACATGAGATACAAATATAACCCAAATGCCCCCTATACATGGGGAAGGGCTCACAAGATCTGACTGATACATGCAAATCAAAGAGGTGCTGCAAGCGGCTAAGGCCGACATCATCAAATATATGGAGCTGCATCGAAGGTCAGAATGAAGAGGTTGGTCCCGGCATGTGGGGCTACCTGGCAGGGCCACCCTCATGAGGGCCGAGGTTTCTCACACACACCGAATCACCAAAAGCTACCGCTGCATCACTTCAACTATCAAGCATACGGATCTCGATCATGCTGAAAGGAGCTGGAGTGGAGAAAAAATCAAGTCAAAGGGAAATGAGAGATCCCTTTGCCTGATTCGAGGGACCGAACAAAAGTGGAAGCTGGAACCAAGGTACACTGCCCTCTAGACCTGTCTTCTGGAATGAAGGAGCTGATGTCGACAGAAGGAGGTCCGCCATAAGTGAGGCAATGAGAGATACTCAACTAAGGCACGAGAGAAAATAGTGGAGCGACGGACAGACTAATACCAATGATGATGACGGAATGGAGGGGACTGAGTACCGAATGGACGACTTCCCTTGCTAGAGCATAAAGGGCATGAATGACATGGCAGTGACTGAAACAGTATCATAAGGGATAGGGGACAGTGGGACTGACAGCCATAATGTGTGACACAAGAGAGAGACCAAGAAATGAAGGATGGAGGACTATAGCGGGGTACAAAGGGACTCCGGATAGACTCCATGAATGCGATGATGACTCAACTTGGATTCTCTAAACAAGGGCGACTCGATGGTGCTTCCACACAGAAAAGGTCCCATGGGGGACCATGAAAACATGAGTACAAGATGGTATCTCATGACAAAAATCGACACGAACAAAGACAAGTAGGGAGGCAAAGTGGTCCCTCAAGTACAAGTGTTGTAAGTGAGGAAATTCGATTTTGGGAGGAGGTGAAGTGACCTATCTTGGACAAAATGTGTCCTGGTGAAGTATCAAATCACAAAAAACTAACAGATACCTATTTGAGGGCTCGGTGAGAGCTTTCCAACGGTTCAGATGGTTTGTCAAATGGAGCTACGGTGTGGTCACAGCAGGCGAAAGAAAAAACAAGGGTTCTCTTTTAATAAGGCGGTTTCCCTCCAAATTCACTTATTTTCTAGTGTTGCTGTGGTGAATGTAGAGAGGAGAGAAGGCCCTAAATCTTATAGCGAGCGTAGCGGAAAAATCGACCGTTGGAATCGAGATCTGTCAGTTGTAGGTAAGAGGCCTAACCTTACTCTTTCATTTTGATGGATTGAAAGTTCAGATCAGGGCCCAGAATCTCAGGAACAGACCCTCTTTCACTTCTACAGTAGGGTCTCACTTTTTGGGCCAAAAAATGCAACCTGGGAAGCAGGTTTTGAGCCAAAAACTGTGGCCTGTCCCAGGATTGGGCAAAAAAGTGCGACCTGGAGGATGAAGGAGATTTCAGTGCTGTTTTAGGGCTGAGATTTGGGTTTTTGTGATTGGTTACAGTGTTTCCTATCTGTATACTGACAAAGATGATGTGTTTGTGCAGATATGGCAGATATACGGATCAACTGGAGAGAGAGAGACCTGGGTACATTACGGTCAGAGATCCAGGTAGATCAGGGTGTCCGTCGTGTATTGGCCAGATTTGGGGTTCTGAAGTTTTTGGAGGACCCTTTAATGAGAGCTGGGGAGCCCTTGTTGTCCCGGATTGTCAGTTATTGGGATCTAGACCATGAGGTCTTTGTAGTGCAGGGGCACAGGATTAAATTGATCGTCCAGGATCTGTATTTCCTGACTGGTCTCCCGCCACTTGGGATGGTGGGAAATACACAACCAGTGTTATCGCAGGGGCGGAACATCATGGAGTTTGTGGAGCGACATTGTCGACCGGGCCTCCAAGTCAAAGGGACTCGGATACTGATCGAGGACCTAGAGAGATTAGAGACTCGTGCAGTGGCCGCAGCGGTGCTGCGGATCCTGGGCAACCAGGCGCTCCATCACATCACTGGGGGGCAGATGATGACTGTGGAGAGTGTGTTGAGTGGGACCTACTATGGGTGGGCCCAAATGATGTTGGTGTTGTTAAAATGACAGTTGTCGCTTTGCAAGCGGCAAGTGAACCACGATTGCTCGTATGGGACTTTATTGTGCTCCTTCTTTTTTGAGAAGATCCTGACCTTGCGACCTCGTATACAGCTCCCAGATGGGGGCCCGAGAGAGCCCAAGATGCGTTGGTGGGGGCGACTACTGTGCAGAGGAGGAGGAGGGGCAGTCGGACGGGTGTTTCGACCTGAGTTCTTTGCCCATTGGGATTAGATGTCGTTATACATAGATGACTATCCCTATTGTGGGATGAATTATTGTGGGGATCCGAACCTACCACTTCCGCCTGGTCGACTATGGGGACCCGATGGTAAGTGACAAGTGACTAATCTTTTTTGGGCATGTTAAAGTTATTAAATAGTAGATAGGGTACAGATTCATGTACTTTTGGTATGCAGATATAGCTCCGGTAAAATCGGCTGGATATATGGGACGACCGGCAGCATCAGAAGCTGCAGGCCTAAGTGGATCAAGAGCGGCGCATAATGAGGATGCGACCGCCCTCCTAGAGGACATCCATCGTAGATGCGAGAGGGTGTTGACCAGTGGTGTCAGCGAGGTGGCAAGATCGATGACCTGGGTGATACAGCCATGTACAGCTTGTACCTTCTGATCACAGGCACTGTGCGCGCATGGCTATAATGTGTCAGGGATGCATGTGACCACATGCCGCAGAGTTAGCCTGTCATGTCTTATCCGGGATAAGGATTAGGTGTGGACAGTGTGGTGCCCCTAGGCTCCTGATTAGATGTAGGGGCAGGTGGTGCCCCCAGTTTTGAGTTTTTTGTAACATGCTATGGGCATGTCATATATATCAGAGTAGATGGACTCTAAACACATGTTTTGCGACACATATTATGGATATGCATCTGTTTTAATGATTATGAATGTTATTGTCTTGTATAAAATGCGTGTGATAAATGCCAATCTAGAACATGGTTTGCGATGCTAATTACATAGTGATTTCGTTCTTGAGGTACATGGTTGAAAGTTATGGTTTCAAATTCACGTATCAAGAGTTTCACTCGTAAATATCATCTAAAGAGGATAGGATTATGCACACGATAGACACCATTTAGTTGCATGACAAGAAGTAGGGAATCTAAATGAACATGCAGATGGAGGATGCGATGAGAGAGGGCATCGACTAAGAGACCACGCACTGCATCATATTCAGCCTGATTATTGGTGGTAGTCCCAATGCAGACCCCATTCGAGGGTGAAAATGGCCCAACCTGCTGAGGATAGATTCCGGGAGTAACGACTTGCACCATCGGCGTAACCGATATACGGTGGGGATGGGAGGTCCTGCGGAATAGTGTTACAAGACAAAAAATGGGAGGAGGAGGAACAATGACGGAAGCGTGAGTGACATCGAGCGGCAACTGCGGGAGGGAGTGCGATGGGCATGATGGCTATGACTCATATACAAACTAGATGGTGGTATATAAGGGCTATAGGAGGTATGGCTGGGACTTGGGCTATGGAGGTCAGCATAGATATGGGCGGTGTTATCCCGTTTATGGGCAGGAAGGATGAGGTCATGGGTAGATAAGGCTTCCAAGAGGGCATCCTCACAGGAAAAGAGGAGATGATAAGAGGAAGGGAAACCACATGACGTGGCAAGGAGTAGGTCAACCGACCGGAAACTGAGGGTGAAGGCCAAGAAGTCTCTGGGATGTGTGCCTTGTGGGCGTAATGGTGACAACACAAACATGGCACAAGGGGAAGAAGAACGACCAACAAAGGCAGGGAGGTGCAGAATCAAGTGATTACAATGTCGAAACAAGGGCAGAAAGGTGCAGTGTCAATTGATTTTACAATGTTTTAAAGTCTTTGCCTGGCGGTGTTAACCAGACTCTTCTTCGCTTAGGGTGAGTGTGTGGCGTGCGTTAATTTTAATTTTTAAACCCAAACGTTTTGAGAGAAAAAAAAAAGTGTGTTGTGTAACTGAAAATAAATCTGCAGAGAACAGTATATAATGCTGAAATAACAAAAAATTAACAGCTAACAATGCATCGATCTAACCCAAAAAGGGGGGTCTCTCAAAAATAGTCTAAAAGAGGGAGAAAAATCTAGTCAAAACACACTAAAAAGAGGCCAAAATATCTAAGGTCGGGAGGGACAGGGATCTAAAGGAGAAAACTGCTGAAAAGAGGTGCAGAACACAGCCAAGAGGCATAGGCAAGGTGGCTGTAAAAAAAGGAGGAAATCAGCAAAAATTAGAAGGGACAGGGAGGAGGCCCTAAAGGTAGATCCAAAAAAAACTACAAAAGTTGGTTTGAAAGGGAGAAGAGATGATTTAAAGGGATCTGAGAAGGAGGTAGCAGATCTGAAAAAGGGAAGGCTGAATCTCTGAAAAATCAGACACCTGAAACAGTTAAAACTCTTCCACCAAAAGTGGAGGGTACTGAAGCACTAGGGGGATATGTTCCCACTTAGATGGGAAAAACAGATCAAAAACAGGTCTAAACGGGCTGAGACAGAGGCTGGAAAACCCTGACAGAAGCTTCAGAAAAACCCAGAAAAGTTGCAGAAAAATAGCAGAAAAACTGGCAGGTCGTAGGTTCTGACCTGTTTTCTGTGCAAGTCGTAGATAATGGGCTGAAAAGTGCGACCTGTAGTCCAAGTCATAGTTTCTGGGCTGAAAAGTTCGATCTGAAGCTCCGGGTGTCCCGGCGGCAGATTTCCGAAAAAGTTGCCGTCTCAGTTGCGGCTAATGTCTGTCACCTGCACAATAGGGCCAGAAACACATGGAAGTTAGAAATTCTAATGTTTTAGGGTTTTATAGGTGAAAAAAAACATAAAAATAGGAAAAAAAAAATATGAAAAGAAACCCTAGGGTCTGAAGTAGCTGGATATGCAGGAATATAAAAAATGACAGCGGTCGTAATTGAAAACCCGTGTGGAGTCGCCAGTTGTTAGTATGAATATTTTGTCGAAGTGTACGAAAAAAAGACCACTTTAGCTATGCATAACTTATAGCCCTAACATCAAATATGGCTACCAATATCTTCAGAGCTACATGTTGGCAATATGATGCAGAGTGTTGTCCTTGATGGCAATCCACTGAATGAAGATGAAGACATGTGACTGTTGACATGTGTTGTCCTTGATGGAAATCCACCTGATGAAGATATTCTTGACCTGATGGACTTGGTAAATGATGTGAATCTAATATGAAATGATGTTTGTTAGCAATATGATGATGAGTGTTGTCCTTGAAAGGCAACCCTCTTGATTAAGATAATGGCAACTTACTGGATGAAGTTGTGCTTGATAGAATATGTCTTGATGGACTAAAACTGATGTATCTACAGTGAGTATAGAAGGCAATTAAGAAGGGAATTCAGCATGTGCTAAATATATGATGAAAAAAGTATGTTTCAAGGCATACGTGGATATGTCTAGGATAAGTCGCGTATGCACGCGGGAAACAACGTGCCAAGTCGCGTATGGGCAAAAGCGCTCAAAAAGTGCAAAACCAGGGGTAACCACCATGGTATTGACCCATTGTATTGGGTAATGATTCGTCTAAATGACCCCGTCCAGGAATACCATCGGAAGTAATGTGGTTTTGGCTCATGGTATTGAAAGAGGGTAAACCTATATAAGGAGAAGAAATTCATTGTGCAAATCATGAGTGTGGGTGCAAGATGTCTGAGCTTGAATGAATACTTCTCTGTGAAGTATATCTGCATGGAAAGGGTAAAGGTTTGATAATAGATCTGAATCTATGATGCCCCTATGAAGAGATGATGAAGCGGAAGATCTAGATCTGAAATGTGCTTGTATCTGCTAGATCTGCTTGTGGAAGGTTTAGATCTGAAATGAGGCGAACATCTGTCTGAAGTAAAAGGGTAAATCTAAACTGAATATCTGATCAGAAGAAGTATGCTGCTCTATAATGATTGAATATCTATACGCTACTTCGCCGCAGAGGAAGCGCGTATATACGCGGCTTCGGTGAAGAGAAAGCGCGTATGTGCAATGAAATATATACATAGGTATACGCTGGTTTGTGTGAATGGAAGCGCGTATATACGTGACATCAGTGAAGTGAAAGTGCGTATGTAAACTAGGGTTTGCTGAAGCATGGGGTATGAAACATCTGATCTGTTCTGCTGTATTACTGCTATCTAATCTGTGTTGTCTGAATTGGTAAGTATCTGTTGGTGATGTATGTTTGAGCTTAAAAGTATGGAATGGGTCCAGTCTGAAAATATGATGAAATGTGGCCTGCAAGTGGTGTCCTAGTGGAAGCTTTGGATCCAGTGTGAAAATTGATGAAACGTGGTCCATAGAGGTGCTGAGGGTTGTAGCCTTCAGTCAGGGGGTCGTAGCTCCCTTCCAGGAGAGGCTGGTAAACGAGATCAGGGGGTCGTAGCTCCCTTCCAGGAGAGGCTGGTAAACGAGTCGGGGGGTTGGAGCTCCCTTCCAGGAGAGGCTGGTAAACGAGCGCAGGTGGGTGCCTGCGTGCTGGTCAAGTCTGCGCCAGCACATATGTTGTAAGATGTTTTCTCTATACTAAAATATTGAAGGCTGAGCAACTGCAGCGGTGGTTTTCTCCCGACTTGGGTTTCCACCTAAAAATCCTGGTGTTCATGTGTGATGCTTTGTGTGATGGTTTATTCTGTTCTTACTGCACATGTTTACTGTTTACAGAACATCTAATAAATGAATGATGGAATTATGTAAGTGAAGAACTAATGGCATAATTAGATCTCTGGGTATACGCGAGTTTCATGAAGGATATCCGCGTGTATACGCTAGTTGGCTTCAGCAAAGTAGCGTATGGGTTTTAGAGCATGAAAAATTAAAAAGTTTGAATATGCTGTAAATACTGATTCACCCCCCCCCCCCCCCTCTCAGTATTTTTCCCAACAATTGGTATCAGAGCAGGTCCTTGTGCAGAAGCTTGATCGCTTAAAGGAGATCCGTCGCAATGGGAAGTCAAGAAGGAGTAATGTCTATAAAGCCACCTCTATTCAATGGAAGCAATCTGATATTCTAGAAGGTACGAACAAAAGCATATCTGCAAAGTCTTGGTGCAGATGTATGGGCAATCGTGGAAGAAGATTATCAATACCCAGCAAGTATTCCTACCGATGCAGCAGAAAGGAAGAAGTATGAAATCAATGCCAAAGCAGTGAATGTCTTGTTAGGAAGCATGTCTGAATCAGAATTTGCTAAAGTGATGCAGCTACATTCAAAAAAAGAAATATGGGACAAAATCATTCTGAGCTATGAAGGAGACACAAAGGTAAAAAGTGCAAAACTCCAAACTCTTAGAATTGAATATGAAAATTTGAAGATGCATAGTGATGAAAGTGTTGCCAGTTTCTTTCTCCGTCTAGATGATATTGTAAATCGGATGAGAAATTTGGGTGAAACCATAACTGATACTACTCTGGTAGAAAAAGTCTTAAGATCCTTGACTTCAAGATTTGATTCTTAAGTTTCAGCTATTGAAGAAAGGCAAGATCTGCAAACTCTTAATATTGTTCAATTACATGGTATTTTGACTACTTTTGAAATGAGACAAGGAGGTCCTTCTCAAATCAGAGAAGCTGCTTTTAAGGTGTCTGCAAAAGGAAAGGAAAAGGAAGTTGTCAACGAAACCAGCTATATATTCGAAGAAGAAGAAGCGAATTTTGTGAGAAAACTCCAACTAGGCACTGGAAGATTCAAAGGTAAGCTTCCCTTCAAATGTTTTGAGTGTGGAAAAGTTGGTCACTATGCTGCTAAATGTCCTTATAGAGAAAAACATGGTAAAGGGAAACAATTTGAAAAGAGGAAGATTTTCTATGAAAATGAAGATGATGATGAAGTGTCCAGTGAAGATGAAGAAGATTTTGACCATGATATGAAAGTGCTCATGGCGAAGAAGCAAAATAAGATGTCTACTCGAAACAAGGAGATCTCTCAGAAAACATGGTTAGCAGAAATTGAATCAGATAGTGATTGGGGTCCTGATTGTCTCATTGGTACAATGAATGGTGAAGATAGTGAAAGTAAAGTTGTGGATCTATAAGAAGCTATCAAGATAAAAGTTGAAGAACAACAAAAGGAAATTGATAAGAAAGATTCTATCTACAATGAGATGATCTCTCAAATGAAAGATCAAATACAAATGCTGAATGGACAGGTGGACAAGTATCAAAGGTTTCATACTTATGCATCCAATCGAATTAAAGAACTAGAAGCAGAAATCAACGATCTAAATGCAGATCTCGAAAAATCAAGCAAGAAGAATGAAAGACTTGAAGCTGCAATTATCTCTTTGCAAGCAGATCTTGAAGCACCAAGTAAGAAGAATGAGGAACCTCTACAACCATTTGAAAAGGAAGGCCTTGAAGCAGAAATCATCTCTCTCAAAGAAGATCTGGAAAAATCAAATAAGAAGAATGAAGAGCTGCAACAAACATGTAAGAAAACGAAAATTGGTTGAAAGAAGAGATTCTAAATCTGAAGGATCAAGTAGAAGATGGAAGAAGGAAAGAAGAAAGCATGACAAAACAATGTCAAGCCTTGGAGGTTGAGGTAAACATTCTCAAAGGTAGATTAGAAGAAAAAGTTAAACTTTTGAGGTTCCAAGATAGTACTAATATTTTGGACAATATTCTGAGTAATCAAAGGTCTCCTGCTATCAAACTTGGTCTTGGTTTCCATGAAACTGTTAAAGGAGAATCTAGCTCACAAGGAAGTGCTAAAAATTCAGAGGATGTCAATGCAAAACCTCAAGTGTTGAAAGAAACAAAAGGTCAACCAACAATGATGAAATCTCAAAGGAAATCAGTCAATAAAGTTGAATGCTTTAAATGTCATAATTATGGGCATGTTGCAGCAAATTGCAGGAGCAGATCATTTCAGCCTCAATCAAACAATTCCTACATAGAAAGGTACTCTGGTTTCTTCAAAGGATATTGTTTTTCATGTAACAAGTATGGACATAAAGCAGCTGATTGTAAAAGGAGGAAGATTAGAAATACTCATTATGATTCTTATGCTTATTTCTCTGGACACATGAGATGTTATTCTTGTAACAAGTATGGACATGCAGAAAAGGAATGCAGGTTGAACAGATATGAGATATTGGATAACTTCCAGCACACAAATAGAAAGTTCAAACAAATCTGGAAGAAGAAGGAGGACCGATCAGAAACGTAGGGAATTCAGACCCTACTGCAGTCATCTGCTTCTGAAGCTTAATTCTCTGATTGACTGCAGGAATGATGTGGGATACATTATGAGATTTAGTAATGTATCGTCACAGGGGGAGCAATGTATGATGTCTCTCATGATCGATTTGATTATTCTGGTTATATGTATTTCTGACAGAGCATCTGATATGAAGAAGACAGGTACATGAAGTACAAGTTCAGGGGGAGATGAAGGAATGTGAAAAATTTCTATGCTTCACTTTCCATACGCGGGTTCGATGAACACAAGTCGGGTATACACGCGAGTTCCAGCAGACACAGTCGCGTATGAATTGATGATAAGAGAAATTATATGATAGCTGGAGATCTGGAGCAGAGGTTCAGGGGGAGCATCAGTCTGACTGTTATTAACTGTATTATTGACTCAATATCAGCTTAGTTTCTCAGTTCTAAATAATGATGATATGATACATGGTCTCTTATGTTGAAGATTATGGATGAGTCATGTTTGCTTTTTGATGAAGAGTATTCATTGTTGAGATGAAAGTCTTATAATTCGAAGATAAGGGCAGTTCATGCAGAGATTGTTGCTGATGACTTGCTGATGAACGTATTCAGGTTGCACAAGATAAGAAGGAGCACTGATTCAGGGGGAGCAGCAGGTTCAAAAATAATGATTGCATTGTTGGCAATATGACTGCTTATTCTTTGGTTTTTGTGATACTCATGCTCAAATGATGATGACTTGGTACATGGCTTATTATGATGAGATTTTGAGCCCTGGTTGCTGATAAGTATCTTTTGTGCTCACACATGGATGAGTTGGATGTCGTTTGATTCAGAAATAAGAATAGATCATGGAGAGTTTGTTACTATGGTTGAGATATTTTGCCTACATATGTTACTTCATGTTAAGTCTTGAAGATCTTGATGATATTGGACCACATGGATGATTGCTTGACACATATTTGAAGATGTTGTTTTGGTATGATAATCTCTCTTGGAAATATTGTATTGATGCTGCAAATAATATGAAGGCTTGGTTACTAATGTGCTTATGCTACAACCGTTGGATGACGCTTGAAGACACAACTGCACTGTTCTATCTATCTGTAGTCCAGGGAAGCATTAAAAAGAAGCTGAACACTGTCTTTTTCTGACAGAGGATCAGATCTGGTTAAAATTTAGAAGATGGAATTGGATACGCGGGTTTCCTGAAACACAGTCGCGTATATACGCGAGTTCATGCACAGAAAACCGCGTATGTATGATTGCTGACATTTTTCAGTTTGGAGTCAGCTCTCCTCAGCACAGCTGCAGTGCTGTTTGGTATCTCTGATACTGTCTGGTATCTCAGGTGGTGTTCCAGTTCTCATAATTCTATTTCTAATGTTTTGATAAAGATGCCTTGATGATTTGTTGGTAAAAGTTTTCAGGATGCACAAACTAAGGGGGAGCCTTAGTCATATGGAAAGATTGCTTGGATGCACAGATTCAGGGGGAGCATTAGCGCTGCTGAGTATAATGCATTGTTGGCATTATGAGGGTTCTGATACATGTTCTCTTTCTTGAGGACTTTCTGGTGTTGGTCATAAATGGTCATTTTTGTAGTTTAATGAAAAGGTCATGTTGAGACCCATGATGTAAAATTGTAATATTCAGTCATGTAAGGACTTGTCAAATTTGTAAACCCACTTGGTTGGGTAGCTGAGTCAAATTTTGTAAAACCCACTTGGTTGGGTAGCTGAGTCAAAATGTGTAAACTCACTTGGTTGGGTAGTTGAGTCTCTTATGTAAATCCACTTGGATGGATCTTTGATGTAAGTATGAGTCATTGGTGATAGGACTTTCATAGAGTCATGTACTTCATTGAAAAACATGTTTGAAAATTCAGCTTGAACTCAGGGGGAGCTTGGTCACTTCAGTATATATCAGATCTGCAGATCGCTTCTTCCACATGAGGAGAAAAGGGGGAGAGTATGTTGGTTTTGGTCCGCCCTTTTCCCTTGATGTCAAAAGGGGAGAGTGACATGGTGTTTGATTGGTGTCAAAAATGGGGAATATGACATGGTGTCCTTGTATTCTTAATGTACCTATCTGTTGTGGTAACCAAACACCATTGTGGTTGCCATCAAGTCTAAAGGGGGAGATTGTTGGCAATATGATGCAGAGTGTTTTCCTTGATGGCAACCCACTGAATGAAGATGAAGACATGCGACTGTTGACATGTGTTGTCCTTGATGGCAATCCACCTGATGAAGATATTCTTGACCTGATGGACTTGGTAAATGATGTGAATCTAATATGAAATGATGTTTGTTAGCAATATGATGATGAGTGTTGTCCTTGAAAGGCAACCCTCTTGATGAAGATAATGGAAACTTACTGAATGAAGTTGTGCTTGATAGAATATGTCTTGATGGACTAAAACTGATGTATCTACAGTGAGTACAGAAGGCAATGAAGAAAGGAATTCAGCATGTGCTAAATATATGATGAAAAAAGTATGTTTCAAGGCATACGCGGATATGTCTAGGATAAGTCGCGTATGGGCTAAAGCGCTCAAAAAGTGCAAAACCAGGGGTAACCACCATGGTATTGACCCATTGTATTGGGTAATGATTCGTCTAAATGACCCCGTCCAGGAATACCATCGGAAGTAATGTGGTTTTGGCTCATGGTATCGGTAGCAGTGGTAACCTAATATAAGCAGAAGAAACTCATTTGTGCAACTGAGTGTGGGTGCAAGATGTCCGAGCTTGAATGAATACTTCTCCGTGAAGCATATCTCGCATGGAAAGGGTAAAGGTTTGATAATAGATCTCGAATCTATGATGCCCCTATGAAGAGATGATGAAGTGGAAGATCTAGATTCGAAATGCTTGTATCTCGTAGATCTCGTTTGTGAAGGTTTAGATTCAAATGAGGTTAACATCTGTCTGCGAAAAGGGTAAATCTAACCGAATATCCGACGAACATGTATGTCGTTTCATAATGATAATAGATCTATACGCTGTCGCCAAGAGATAGCAGAGTATATGCTTCGGTGAAGAGAAAGTGTGTATGTGCAATGAAATATGTACAGAGGTATACGCTGATTTGTGTGAACGGAAGCGCGTATATACGTGACATCAGTGAAGTGAAAGCGCGTATGCAAACTAGGGTTTGCTGAAGCATGGGGTATGAAACATCTGATCTATTCTGTTGTATTGTCATGATTCCTCATCCTGTATTGTCCAATTGGTAAAGTATCCTGGTGATGTATGTTTGCTTTAAAAGTATCACCGGGTCCAACAAAATATGACGAAATGTGGCTCACAAGTGGTTTCCTAAAGGAAGCTTTGGATCCAAAGGTGAAAATCGATGAAACGTGGTCCATGAGGTGGCCGAGGAGAAGAACCTTCAACATGGGGTGGCAGCTCTCTTCCGTGAGGCTGGTAAATCCAGAGCAAGGGGTCGTAGCCCCCTCTTCCGGTGGAGAGGTCGTATACGGAATCGCGTGGTTGGAGCCTTCCAGGAGAGGTCAAACGAGCGTAGGTGGGTGCCCCGGTGGCCGCAGAGTCTGCACCAACACATATGTCAGAAGATGTTTTATTCATAATGAAATATTGGAAGGCCGAAAAACCAAGGAAGTTCTTCTCCCGACTTGGGTTTCCACCTAAAAATCCTGGTGTTCATGTGTGATGCTTTGTGTGATGGTTTATTCTGTTCTTACTGCACATGTTTACTGTTTATAGAACATCTAATAAATGAATGATGGAATTATGTAAGTGAAGAACTAATGGCATAATTAGATCTCTGGGTATACGCGAGTTTCATGAAGGATATCTGTGTGTATACGCTAGTTGGCTTCAGCAAAGTAGCGTATGGGTTTTAGAGCATGAAAAAGTAAAAAGTTTGAATATGTTGTAAATACTGATTCACCCCCGCCCCTCTCAGTATTTTTCCCAACACTACAGTTATTTGATCAAGACAAATGCTGCAAAAATCCAGATCTATGCATAAAGAGACATTAAGCAGTAAAAATAAGGTTTTTCTCCATACATCCAATAGATAAGACAAGAACAATATTTTTGAAAGAATTTTTGTATTAAGGGCACCTGGGAGGAAAAAAATAAGGTGTTTCCAATTCTCCTCAATGGGATGGGTTCTTGGAAGTCCTCAGCACTTCAGATCTAGTATTTCTCTCTCCTGTTGGTGTAGAAAACCCAGACAAAGATAGAACTCAAAGGGAGATCACACAACAAATAATGGAAAATTTGACAATGATAATGGCTCAAAGTTAGACCAAGAGTATAGATCCAGAGTGATCTAATAGGAAACAAAAGGTGAAGAATGGTAGGAGAAACCCTCCTATTTATAACAAAATATTGGGTCATTCTAGATCTTGGTGCATGATTAAAATAACATTAACCAAATCTAGATCCACCTTTTATGGAATATTTTATTATATTTGTTGAAGGGAAAAAGTATTTGACTTGGGTCAAATCCCTTTATTTGTGAATAATAAATAAATAAATGATTTATTTATCATTTTAAGGAAGTGGTTGAAAGACAATCAAATAAATAATGATTTATTTAATTATTTATGGGTGATTTAGTCATATTTAACAAGGAATATTATTTAAATAAGATTTAAATAATTATTCCTAGAAAATAATAAGATAAATAAAGATTTATCTAATTACTTTCTTTGTTTTGGGTTAAACATGACCAGGAATAATAAATAAATTATTGTTTAATTAATTATTCCTTGAGGAAAATCAAACAAATATAGGTTTGTTTAATATTTCCTTTTGGGGTTTCCTGTTTAGACCATAAACAACCTAATAAATGTGTTTTATTAAATTATTTTACATAGTGAAAGCAATTTTACTTAGGGTAAAATTAGTCTTACATGGTGTACTTGGGTCCATCTAATGATAGTAGGTTAGATGACCAAAAAATGGTGTAACATCTTGTTTCAATTCCTCTGACAGAGACTAAGCAACACTTGTGATCATTTTAAACAGTCCTGTGTATGGCAAGAAAAATGTAGAAGTTTCTTATTGCTTCAAACAACAAGAGAGAATGAAGATTCCCTCAACAACACAGAGTTTTTAAAAATCAATTTGCAGAATGAACAGAAACAATTTAGGACAAGTTTTCTTAATTCATAAAAGAATAAAAGAAATAAAAAAATCAGCAATCTGATTCTTCCTCCTTGAGAGGGATTCACAAAGTATAACAGTGGAATGTAAAACAACAGTCCTCACAAACTTCTCTGTCCTCAAATCCGCACATACAGTGCTTACAATCTTGTTGTGTTTTTATATCTTGCGGCCTTTTCTTTTCAACACAGCAATTTTGTTTTCAATAACGTCTTAATACATAAAAACACATTACAAAAGCCTTTGGTCTCTTTGCCTTTTATAAGGCGAGATTACAATAAAACAATTAAACCGACAAACAAAGCCGGATCTCAAATCTATGAAATCCACTTGAAAATCCTCATCGTGTCCATAAGTCAATCGACGATTGGCATTTCAGCGGCCAAAAGGTTTAGGACCTTTGCGCTTTACAATTGCGATGTGCGATTAGCGATGGTGGTGGGGACCACATCGCATCACAACATCGGAAACGATCAATACAATGCAAGTCGGAGGAACATTTGCGATCTTGCGATTGCGATCTTGTGATATTGCAATTGCAGTCTTGCGATTTGCGATTGCGATTGCTCGGGGCCCATATCGCATCGCAACATTGACGAACATTGCTTCAACAGTCCTTTTTGGATGATCACTTGAAAACTTGCGATGCGATTTGAGCGAGGTCCACATCGCATCGGAGAACGAAAATAGTGCAACGGACATGCAACAATATTTGCGATGCCGCGATTGCAATTGAGGTGGGACCTCATCGCATCACCAAAACTCTTCGGTGTGCACATTTTAAGTACTTTGAAAGTTTGAGATGTGATAGTGTTAAAACTATCATCGCATCGCATCGTTGCTTGTGATGTAGTGAACTTGTGCTGCCTCAAACATTAACTCCGTCGACATGAAGGTAAGGCTTTAAAGCCTGATTCAACCTGTAATCAAAGTTCTGCACTGCTGGAAAGACTTTGAGTCTAAGCCTTAACTCTGCTTCTAATAAGTCGGCTACTGCCTTAGATAAATATGAAGGGCCCAATTCTTATCTGCTTTCCACTTCACTTGTGTGAGCTTTCCAATCTTTTTGAAATTCTACAAGAAGACGACAACCGCCTTTGCCAACTCTTCAATGTGCTGCAATCCAGTCCTTCTACAATTACTACTGATTGATATCAGTAGTTGGAATTAATTTCCAACACCCCCCCTTAATTTAAATTGCTTGGTTTTTCTGCATACCCAGGCATTCCCTGAAATGATCAAAGCTTTTATGTGCCAATGGCTTTGTGAGGATATCTACAAACTGATCCTCTATTATGCAGTGCTACAAAAAAATCTCACCATTGTTAACCAATTCACGTATGAAGTGAAACTTGGTGTCAATGTGCTTTGTCCTTTTATGAAAAACTGAATTCTTAGACAATGCTACTGCCGAGCTATTGTCACAGTAAATGGTTGTGCCCTTTTCTTGTTCATGACACAAATATTTGAGAACTCTTCTCAGCCATACTACTTGGCATGCTACTACTGTTTTTGCCAGATATTCTACTTCTGCTGTAGATAAAGAAACTACTGGTTGCTTCTTGGAAGCCCACGAAACTGCTCTCGATCCTAAATGAAACACATATCCTGATGTGCTCTTTCAATCATCAACACTTCCAGCCCAATCACTGTTAGTGTACCCTTTCAACATGAAACTTTCAGAAGAGGAGTATAATATACCAAACCCCTTCGTTCCATTTACATACCTTAGAATTCTCTTGGCTGCTTGCCAATGAGCTTCTTTCGGTCTTTCCATGAAACTGGAGATTAAGCTAACAACATGCATAATATCTCGCCTAGTTGCAGTTAAGTACATAAGGCTACCAACTACGCTCTTATACAACTTTGGATCAAAATCCTTGCTACTATCTTATTTACTCAATTTCAACCCCATTACAGTTGGAGTCACAGCTTCCTTATTGATCTGCATGTTAAATCTCTTCAACACTGCTTCTACATATTTAACTTGGGAAATGAAAACAACATTTTCACTTTGGTCTACTTCAATTCCAAGAAAATATCTTAAGAAGCCCAAGTCAGTCATTTCAAATTCTCTTTTCATGACTGCTTTAAAATCAGCAATGAGAGAATCATCATTTCCTGTGAAGATTAAATAATCTACATATAGAACAATGATAAGTATCTTACCATCATTCTCCTTTATGTAGAGTGTGGGTTCACCATCACACTTCTCAAACCCATTCTCAATCAGGTAAGTTTCTATCCTACTGTACCATGCTCTTGGAGCTTTCTTCAGCCCATAAAGAGCCTTCTTCAGCCCGCATACTTTATGCTCTTGGCCTTCAACTTCATAGCCTGGAGGTTGTTCAACATAAACCTCTTCTTTAAACACTCCTTTCAGGAATGCAGATTTAACATCCACATAATAAATCTTCTATTTGTGTTGTGCTGCAATAGACAACACTGTTCTGACTGTTTCCATCCTTGCTACTGGTGCAAAGGTTTCATCATAGTCTCTCCCTTGTTGCTGCTTGTAGCCTTTAACAACAAGTCTAGCCTTGTGCCTGTCGATCTTACCTTTAGCATTGCTTTTGGTCTTATAGACCCACTTAACTCCAATGGAATCTTTGCCTTCAGGGAGGTCCACTAACTCCCATGTTTTACTCTTCTCAATTGCACCAATTTCTTCATTCATTGCTTCACTCCATTTATAATATTTTATAGCATATTCAAAATGGATTGGGTCATCAACATGACAATACAAAGCGAATAATGAATTCAGACTGGTATTGTTACTTACCTCTCCATGTTCATAAATCTCACTCAGATTTCTAAATCTTGGTCTTCTTGGTGTGCTTGAACTTTCATTTGAGCTTGAGGGCATTTCTGATCCCTGTGATGTGGTTGGAGTAGCACTTCCTTGACTTCTCAAGCCTGTTCGAATTCCAGTTTGTGGTGGTGGAGGAGGAGCCATCGAAGAAGGCTTAACAACAGCTATTCCTTCTTCTTCTTCTTCTTCTTCGTGAGACAGAGTTGTCTTCACTTTTATAGTATTTCCTAGACTTCCATCCCAAGCTTCTTCTTCACAGAACTGCACATCTCTACTTACTATTAATTTCTTGGTGGATGGATTATAAAGTTTGTATGCTTTTGACTCATCACAGTAGCCAATCAAGACACACTTCTCCCCCTTACTATCAAGATTCTTCCTTAGCTGATCTGGTACATGTGCATATGCTACACAGCTAAATACTCTCATGTGAGTGATAGTTTGATTTTGTCCACTCCATGCTTCTTCTGGTATTCTGTTCATGACAGCTTTAGTTGGGCATCTATTCAAGATGTAAACTGCGCAAGTGATAGCTTCAACCCAATACTCATGCAGCAAGTGTTTTTCCTTCAACATACTTCTGACCATGTCCAAAATGGTCCTATTCTTCCTTTTTGCAACGTCGTTTTGCTGAGGTGTATACCTCATCGTGAATTGATTTTGTATGCCATTCTCTCTGCAAAAACGTAGAAAGTCTTTAGAGATGTACTCTCCACCTCTATATGTTCTGAGCACTTTGATATAATGCCCACAATGCTTCTCAATAAGAATTTTAAAGTGGCGGAATTTCTCAAACACTTCACTCTTCTGTTTTAACACATACACCCATGTCTTTCTGGTGTAATCATCAATGAAAGTTAAAACATATTTATTTCCAGCAAATGATGGTATTTGCATCGGTCCACACACATCAGAGTGAACAATTTCCAAGGGTGCTTTTTCCCTTATACTCTTTCTTGCTGGAAAGATTTCTTTGTGTTGTTTGCCCAAGATGCAGCCTCCAGAAAGTCTGTCTAGCTTCTCAATCAATGGAAATCCTTTTATCATTCCCTTTCTATGAAATAGATTCAAGCCTCCGAAATTGAGATGTCCAAATATCAAGTGCCATAACCAGTTCTCATCTTTCACTTGCTCTTGGAATACTTCTTGTGTTAAAGCTGCAATAGTTCTTCCTTCCTTCAAATCTGCCATGAGTTTGAGAGGAAACATTCTATTGCTGTTCAGCTGCACCTCTACAATGATTTTCTTACTTGGAGGTATGTCTCTGATTGTACACACATCATTTTTGAAGAACACATTTTAACCTTTGTCAATGAGCTATCCAATGCTCAAAATATTACATTTCAGACCAGGTACATAGTATACATTTGGCACAATTTTCTGTTCTCCATTTCTTGCTAGGATACTGACTCTGCCTTTACCCTTGACAGATATCTTACAATCAGTTCCTGTTGTTACCTCATATTTTACATTTTCATCCAGATTTTCAAACATTGCAATGTTTCCAGTCATGTGATTACTAAAACTTGAGTCTAAGAACCAAACATCTTCTTGTTTGTCTTGTGCAATGTTACATGTTAACAGCACAATCTTTGGGTTCTTATATTCTTCATTTGCAAAATTAGCATTTTGCCTATTATTCGTGTCATTTTGATTTTTCTTACATTCATTGGCATAATGGCCTAATTTCTTGCAATAATGACATTGGACTTGAGATTTATCATACCTTTGTCCATGAGCTTGTTGTTTGCTTGAACCTTCATCTTGGTTCTGATTGCAGCTCCTTCTACTTGTGCTAGTAGGATTATTTCTACCTCTATTTTGGCTTCTTCCTCTACCTCGAATGCTTGCTCCAAAGAGGAATTTGTTCCTATACTCAGTCGTGTTCATGAGATATAAGCGAAGCACTCAATTCATCTACAGTGAACTGTGAGAGATCCTTTGTCGCTTCTATTGCTACCACAATAGCTTCAAACCTTGAGGGTAAACTGCTCATGATCTTCTCTACTATCCTTCTCTCTTCAAGAGTTTCACCATGAGATCTTATCTGAGTTATCAACCCAATAATATGAGTGAAGAATGAATCTATTGTATCAGATTCCTTCATGATGAGTGTTTCAAGGTCTCTCCTCAACATCTACAACTTTGCAGTCTTCACCTTCTCCATGCCTTGATAGGCAGTTTTGAGAATATCTCATGCATATTTAGACTGTGTTGCTACTGTAATCCATGGGAAAACACTCTCATGTACTGATTAAAAGAGATAAAAGAGGCCTTTGGAGTCCTTCTTCCTTTTCCTCTTCAACAGGTCTCTTTCTGCTGTTGTGAAAGCAGCCAACGCTGCTGCATCTGCAGGTTCAGGGTAGCCATTTTCAACTAGCTCCCATAATCCTTGAGAAGCAAACAAAGCTCTCATAGTTATGGACCAATAACTATGATTCTTCCCATTAAACTGTGGAAGTTGGGAATTTTTCAAAACAGTTCCAGCATCTGCCATCTTAACTATATTAGTAAAGAAAAGATACTGGCTATATAATAAAACAAGCAAGAAATTTCTCTGGTAGAGAAAATCTGCTCAATAAGCTTCTTAAAGCTCCTGCAGTGGAAAAAAAAACTCTGTTTTGTCTCACCGAATGCCTAGATTGGCTCCAATACCATGTAGAAGTTTCTGATTGCTTCTAAACAACAAGAGAGAATGAATATTCCCTCAACAACATAGATTTTTTAAAAATCAATTTGAAGAATGAACAGAAACAATTTAGGACAAGTTTTCTTAATTCATAAAAGAATAAAAGAAATACAAAAAGCAGCAATCTGATTCTTCCTCATTGAGAGGGATTCACAAAGTATAACAGTGGACTGTAAAACAACAATGCTCACAAACTTCTCTGTCCTCAAATCCACACATAGAGTGCTTACAATCTTGCTCTGTTTTTCTAGCCTGCGGGCTTTTCTTTTCGACACAGCAATTCTGTTTTCAATAACGTCTTAATACATAAAAATTCATTACAAAAGCCTTCGGGCTCTTTTCCTTTTATAAGGCATGCTTACAATAAAACAATTAAACCGACCAACAAATCCAGATCTCAAATCTATGAAATCCACTTTAAAATCCTCATCGCGTCCGTAAGTCAATCGACGATCGGCATTTCAACAACCAAAAGGTTTAGTACCTTTGCGCGTTACAATTTCAATGTGTGATTAGCGATGGTGGTGGGGCCACATCACATTGCAACATCGGAAGTGATCAATATAATGCAAGTCGGAGGAACATTTGCGATCTTGCAATTGCGATCTTACGATCTTGCGATTTGCAATTGCAATTGTGTGGGGCCCATATCGCATCGCAACATCGGTGAACATAAGTTAAATAGTCCTTTGCGGACGATCACTTGAAAACTTGTGATGCGATTGGAGTGGGGTCCACATCACATCGGAGAATGGCAGTAGTGCAACAGACATGCAACAATCTTTGCGATGTCGTGATTGCGATTGAGGTGGGACCTCATCGCATCGCCGAAACTCTTCGGTGTGCACGTTTTAAGAAATTTGAAATTTTGTGATGCGATAGTGTTAAAAATATCATCGCATCGCATCGCTGCTTGTGATGCAGCGAACTTGTGCCGCCTCAAACATTAACTCCGCCGATATGAAGGTAAGGCTTTAAAACTTGTAATCAAAGTTCTGCGCTGCTGGCGAGACTTTGAGTTTGAGCCTTAACTCTGCTTCTAAGAAGTCAGCTACCACCTTAGATAAATATCAAGGGGCCGATTCTTATCTGCTCTGTACTTCACCTGTGTGAGCTTTCCAATCCTTTTGCAATTCTACAGGAAGATGGAAATCGCCTTTGCTAAGGCATCAATCTGCCGCAATCCAGTCCTTCTGCAATTACTGCTGATTGATATCAATCATTGGAATTAATTTCCAACAAAAAAATTAATAACAGTTTGCATGGAACAGTAAATGGGGACAACAGCTTCCTCCAAAACAGTCGATACCAAATAAAAAATAGCGTCGCTATTACTATTGAAGGTTGTAGAATTATATAAGATGAATAGAGAGAAGGATGAGGACAGATAGCATAATTCTATGGCCCATAACCCATGGAGATAAAGGTGTTGGCTAAAAGAACATAGGCCTCTATTTCCCTCTCAAATTGACAGACCAGACTCATGGTTTGAAGCAAAGATAACCGACTTATAAACATAGACATCAACTTGCATGCCCTGCAGAGGTGCAGTATCTTTGCCGAAACAATTGTGATGAACAGAGTAAGGGGCAGAGACACGACCAGGCCTATCCTGCATTGCCATGCATGTAGTCTCATAGGTCTGAGATGCTAGGGGCCTCAAATTTTCCTTACAGACCAGAAACAGAGCCCTAGCTTGAGATGTTAGGGGTCTAGAAATTTCCTTACAGACTAGAAACGGAGCCCTATTTTGGTTTAAGGAAAACCGACATGGGGTCCTAAAGCAAAGATCCACAATAGGGGCGGGGAAAACCAGAAACAACAAACTTTCAAACATATGACTCAAAGAAAATTGAAAGCACCCTTCTACCTAGGCTTTACCATTATAAAAAGAAAACTATAAATTATTCCAGAATCCATACATAGATAGACACCGATAATGAAGAAGCACATACAATCCACCCATTAAATTTAGGTTTCCATTTTTATGGTTATGAAAGTGAGCAAGAGTAGGTAAATTAAGAGTGTAACTAACCAAATACATCACGTACAAAATGACCAGCTGAAGTCGCAGAACAACAGCCTCTGTTCCCGCTGCTCCTCCTTCAAATTTTTCCCCGAGAAAAATCCACTTTGTACTCACCACATCATGCCTTAGCCCGTTTTGCTTGCATTTTTGTTTCCAATGTTGATATGACATTCTTAGTTGGTGCCCATATTTTCCAACAACAGCCATTATGATGCGACGTGCGAGCGTAGCTGCCCCCGTCCAACAGCAGACCTTAAACTTGAATGACGGTGTGGTGCGTACCACCGCGTGACACCACCCGTCTCCCTCCTTCCTCCCCTTGGCACCCCGATCCGGGGTTTATATTCCATAGAGTTAAATCCCTGCCATCCACCTAATAATTATTGATACCTAATTAAAATTATAGAAACCTTATTCCAAAATAAACAAGGGTTAACTACTTTATTATATAGTTTGTAAAAATTTGATTATCCTTTTTCGGGAATATATATTATTTATATTAAAATTTGGTTAGATCAAACTAAATACAAATAAAATAGAAGTGAGAAAAACATATACTTTTTATTTAAAAAAGTAACTTAGACAATGCATAATTACTTTTAAAATAAATCTCAATCTTTGATCTATGAAATCCACTGAAAATATTTTGTAATATTCCATAGAGGTTAAACCCCTATCATTTATTACTAATAATTAAACTAAAATTCTAGAATTCATATTCCAAAATAAACACAAGTATTGACATAATTATTTTATTAATTTATTTTATAAAATTCGATGATCTTTTTCTCAAAATATATATTCTTTATATTAAAATTGGTTAAATAAAATTGTATAATAATATAATACATATGACAAAGTAAAATGTATGCTGGTTATTTAAAAGTTAAAAGTTTTAATCATTGATATAATTTAAATGTTTTATAATTATATTAATGGATATTATTTATATATTTTTACGCACATTGTGAATTAAAAAAATACACTAAGTTCATATCACTAACTAAATATATGAACATATTAAAAATAGCTTATTAATAGATCATACATCATTGTGTGGAAGAACAAAAGACTACCAACTTCTTTTTTAAATTGCATCCTCGTTTCGATATTAATATTTTTTTTATATGAGTAATTACTAAATGAATTTTTCTTACGTTATATATGGAGAATGGGGAAATTTTCCTTTATTATTAGTTTTACAATGTAGTTTTGTTATTATTGGTTTTAAAATGTAGTTTAGTGATGATGGCATGTGTATACGAAAATTTTCCCGTGTTATTATTGGTTTTCCAATTTAGTTTAGTAATGATGATATGTGTATATTTTTTTACTATGAATGTGCTTCAAAATCTCATTTTTTTAAACACTTTCTCTTATATCTTGTTTTGCCAAAAAAAAGAGCATAACATTGATGAAAACAACCTATGCTCGAAGAGTTCAAGAATTATGTTGGAGTTTGTGATACTCTTTGTAATCTAAGAGACATCCTAGACTTTCACCCATAACCAACTACTTAAAAAACATAAAATAAGAAACATAAAACAAGATCTCATTATCTCAACAATTAAGACCACCCTATTGAGATTACCATGATAAAATTGATTACATGTGTGTTTCGTAATTCTGGCCAATCTAACTTCTGGAAGGACCTATTTAAACAAGAAGTAACTATAACTTAAAGTAAGTAGTCCCAACAAGTTTAAATAGTACATGTTGAAATTACAACAAGAAACAGTGAGATTGGCATCCAGAAACAACATGACAGCACACACACTAGTGTGGGACCACGGGTCATGTAGTGATGGGTCCTAGCGATACATTACTGTGCAATTCAAATTATTTAAATAAATGGGAAATGTGTCTAATTTAAATTTTCCTTAGTTAAATTGGACAATAAATTGTAATCTTATCTCATAAACACTTGTAATAGTTAACTGAGTGTGATATACTCAGTTAGCTCATGAATTTTGAGTTGAGGGTGGTTGGTGTGGAATGCAGAGTGATTCTATGTGTTTTAGAGTTCAAGTTGCAGTTAAATGCATGAGTTTAATGCATGAGAAATCAGTTAACTCAGTTAAGTGAATTAAAGTCAGTGTAGATAGTTGTAAATGTTTGTCGCACTAGTGAGAGGTCAAGTGAGATTTAATTCACATGCAGTGATCTGTCAAGTGATTAATGATTTACTATTATTAACTGCATGCATGTCAGTTCCAGTGGAGACCTAGTTTAGATAGAGGTTAAAGGGATGTAAACTATTATTTTTATCATTACAAAACTGCACGAATGCAGTTAAAACACCACGAGATTTCCCATGATACTTGCATAGTCAAGGAAGGCTGAAATTCTTAAATAATATGGTTTGCATTTCACAGGGATTGTGTGAGCAAGGCAGGCTAAGGAGAGACTAAAAATTGGCTAATTGTTCGACCAATTTTGTTTGGATCAGTGTGAGACGATAGGCAGAGTGTAAGAGACTCTTGTGAGAAGAGTGCATTGTAATTGTTTCATGATTCCTTGATGAATATACAATAGAAGATAGAGGGGTTTTGAGTAGAAAGCTTTCCCCAAGAAAATATCTGTGTTGTGGTCTGATTTGATTCTTTCTTTACTTGTTGTGATTGGCGATCATGTTTATTTTATGCAATTTATTTGTAGAAGGATTTAATATCTTTCTCTAGTACATAGCTTGATTGGATTGAATCGATTGATATAAATATGCTTTTATAATTTTTACATGGTATCATAGCACAGGAAATCACTATAGTGAAGAAGAAATTGAGTTTCTGATTGAATAGAATTCGAATTTGTAAAATCTTTCTTGGTGCGACAGGCGAATCACGATCAATATGGATTTCAATGGCTTGAGATTGGAGTATGCACTCTAGGGAAGCTCTAATTATATTGAATGGAAATACATAATGGAGGCAGTGCTGGACGACAACGGGTTGAAAGAATTCATTGAGAATGATATTCCTCAGCCCACAGCAACAAATGCCGCTCTTCTTGATGCTTGGCAAAAGAAGGTAGCAAGGGAGAGGAGGATCTTATTAGAGGGAGTAAGAGACCACATTGTCTCAAGTCTCCATGGAAAAGTAACTCCATATGCAATGTGAAAGGCTTTGACAATGTTATCACTCTAGTAATTCTTAAGTTTTGAGATTTTGGTTTTTAGTTAAGAAAACTAGAAGTAACCACAGACCAGCTTTTAAACTCTAGGATCTAGCCTTCCTAGGGTTCAAAGAGGGCTCTCTCTATAAAATTTAACTTTTATTTATTTATAAAATGTTAGGCTAGTTATGATTGTGCAATTGGTTTTGGTTTTGATTAATTTGGTGGGAAAAATCACTTGAAGAGATGGATAGTGGGAAATCTATTTTTCCATTGGGCTGAGTCAAAAGTCAGGCAAACAGAGCTAGGATCAAAGTCAAAAATTCAAATGTTTTCAGGGTAAGATACATTACCCTTGGAGATCTTGGAAAGTTTTTTTGTGAGATGATATGATCGGGATAAAAATAAATGAAGGGTTCTTTGATGCGGAAAAGGGAAGTAGTAGGAAGAGGTCAAATGAAAGAGGGAGCAATTAAGCATTCCCTAATCTGGAAATCAGATGAAAACATAGAAATGAAAAATAGTTAAGACAGGGTGATTTTAACAAATCCTGAAGTAATCCTCCTATTCATTCATTCAAATTTACAACACATAATGGATTGCATGTAACAAAGAAAAATAATAATGACAAGTTGGAAAATACTTCACTCCAAATAGCTCATCACATGAATCCTAAAATATGATGCTAGTTGATCTAATCCAGTATACTACTCGAAATTTGAAACACAATAGCCTTCAAGTCCATAAAAATGACTACAGAAATCTTCAGCAATTTATTCCAAAATAATATTTCTAAAGATGAAGTATTTATAAAAAATATTTTATAAAGTATCCTAGAATGCTTCTAGGAATTATCTAAGGGAAATAAAATATCTTTACAACAATAATAGAGACAGCTGCATAAAAAATCAACAAGCTGTCCTATCAAGTCAAATAAAATAGAAACTGATTGAGGATAAGATGCAGCTAGCTGCCTTGGTGTCTTCATTGCTGGCTTTAGATATTTCAAGTCTGTTTTGAAATCTAATTTGCTTTAACTGATACTCTTTTACTGATTTTCTTTAACCTTTGATACTCTTTAAACTCTATAAAAGATCTTTAGTGTTGTAAAAAGTCAGTTTAACTGCAATTTTAGCAAACTGCTTTCACTGTTATCTTTCTGCCTTTTTACCTTTTACAGTAAATCTATTAATGACTCCCAAACTTCATCACTTGGAATTTGTATTTTATTCAGCTTCCTGAAGATTTCATCTTCTTTTGTGTACCTGGAAAAAGTTGGTTTAATGACAAACAAGTGTTTTATTTCATGTTGTAAATAGAATAAGTCCTCAAAACTTCTGAGTAAGACTTTTCCTGTTGGAATGCCTTGTCCACCACCTGATCTTTCTACTTGCTCCTTGGCATATTCTCTGATATTTTTATTGTAATCTTTCTGAGGCATTAATTTGTCATTGATGACCAAAATAATAGGCAAGCTTATTTGCCTCAAATTCTCAAATTTGACCATAAACCTGGTTATGGTGATGTTCATATTCCAACATTTTTCCTCAAGTTGTTTCATCAGGTTCTTTTTGGTGATAACTTTCCTTATCTCAATGATAGTTTCAGTCCTGTCATTAATTTCAAGTTCTTCTAGCTCTTGTCTGTTTTTGTTGTTAAGGAACTTGATTAATTCTATTGCTTGTTCTAGTTTGTTATCCAGTTCCTCCTTAGTCTTATGAATATCTTCTAATGTTTCTTTTAGTAAATCTCTCTGTTCAAAAATCACTTGAATTGAGGGCCATACATCATGAATGGCCTTTGTGATCTTGTTCCATAAATAATTTTTCACATAGGAAATATGTTCCATCAAGGTTAATTCCTTCTATAATTTCTTCAATTCTTCATTTATTCTGATGGCCTTTTGCTGATGTGTTTTTGCATTTATTTGAGCCAACTTGTTTGTATTCTCAAGATTTTCCACCATCTGTTTCAAACTGTTAATCTCACTTGTCTTAAGAGACATTTCTTCCATAAATTTCACTAATTTGTTGGCCTCATATGTAGGGTGAACTGTTGTTGAGGATGACTCTGTAGTTTATGTTTTATATGAAGTCACTGGCACTGCAGTAGCCAGTGGGACTTTGGGTGCCAAATTTTCTGCTAAAGTTGAAGGCACAGTTGTAGTGTTTACAGGAATAACTGTAGGAATTTCTGGTACTTCTGGTGTTTCTTTTTCATGGAAAAGTTTATCCATTTGAATCTCCATTTCCTTTATCTGTGCTGTCAATTGAAAAATCAAATTCGTCATGTCATCCTTCTCTTTCTGTCCTTCTATTATTTGCTTGGTTTGAGGATGTTCACTTGATGGAATTTTAAGTTGTTTCCTCAATACTGAAATGTCTTCATTCTTTTTTTCACTAATTTCTCTGCTGCTTTGACATTAGCAAGGTCATAACCAACATGTAAGACTAATTCTTCCAAATATTTTATCCTGAGATCTTTAGCATACAAGGATGCTTTGTCCAATTTCATCTGATATTTCATGTTTGAGATGGTGTTCTGGAGTTTCTGAGCACTCATGGCTTTAGTTGTAACAGTATAGCACAACATTTCTAAAGTCTGTCTATGGAATTCAATTTGATCAGGAGCATGAATTTTTTATGTTAGGACTTCTACTTAAATATTCTTATAATCTGCCACTGTCTTTGGAGATTTCACTGTAGGCTGCAATATTGACATGATTATCTTTTGGTTTGAATAATAAAAGGCAGACAAAAGTCTATTTTGAACACTTGGTGTTTTCTTGAGATATTGAGAATAGATATTATTTTTGATCTCTTCATTATTTAACTTTATCTGCTTGTACTTTTCTTTTATATCTAGATCTTTTTCCTTAGCTGTCTGTGAGGATGAGGCTTCCATGATATGTTGTCTTTCTATCAATTGTGCATCTTCAATATTAACTTATTCTTCATTCTGTTTTTCAGTAACTGGCTCATTGATGATGACTGTAGCAGTGTCAACATTGGTCCTTGGCAGATCTGTGTTGGTATCTATGAGATCTGTTTCTTCAACATCAATTGTTATCTTCTCTTTACACACTGAATCTATTTTAGGCCTTTTGTTGTATCTTAACTTGAATTTAGTTTCAGAGGCAGTTTCAGCAACATAGGCACCTTCTTCTCTTACTCTTAGTGGATTTTTCTGGTTGATATGCAGTCTCTAAAGTGTGACTAGTATCACTTTTCTTCACTACATCTATTAAAGTATTCTCTGTCCACTCAGTCTGATTTTCATATTTTTCTATCTCTCGTTTTGTTTCATGAATGAAGGGTGTTAACTTGCATTTAATCCTCATTTTACTTAGGATCCCTTGTGGATCATAATTCCAAGGAAAGCTTTCTTCAAACCTGTATCCCAATAGATGCTTAGTTGCTTCTTTCTCTACATCCCTGTGATTGCAAATGAATGGTCCTATTTGATTCTTCAATTTGAACTAAGTTTTTTCTTTGTCGCCATGAAATTTATAGAATCAGAGTTTAAGATTTGCCTGATATACTCCAAGGCAAAGATCCTCATTGATACATGTTTGGGTAACTTGTAAGGAAAAAAATTGGAACCTAAAACTCTATTCTTAGTATGTTTTTCATATAGGAACCAATCACCAGTCTTGTTTTCCTCCGACAACTGTAAGATATTTTTCATCTCATCATTTATCCTTGGTTGCTCTGTATTTGTAATTATCTTGATCAATGGATGAATGAATGAGTTTGAAAACTCTTCATATGTGAATTTTGTGGACTCTTTCCTGATCAAAGAGGTCCAGAAAATGATTGAAAGAGGATTTCCCTCTATGTCCAAATTTTGAAGAGTCAATGGAAAATTATCTACTTGGAAATATAAGAACATGTGGAAGAGGAAGGATGTGCATTTGAACACTCGTTCAATTGGAAAATCAATCAATTGATCATGAATATTGTGTGCAATTTAACCAGCATAATCAAAGATTACTGATAGAGATTGTCTTGGGGTAAAAGTGGATAAGAAACCCAAGATGGATTCATCTGTGTTTTCATCAGTAAAGTACCCCAAGATGAATGAAATCATGGAAATTACATGCCTTGAACCTTATGGAAATCTTGAGGTGGAATATGGAGGACTAATTTGAGGAATTTCTACATGTAAAGGCATAAATGTTTAGAATATCATGAATCTTTTGGGAAAATCAAGGCCAATATATAGCTTGGTAAGGGCCTCTATGGATAAAGGGACTACTTGAGGATCAGAGTGGAGTTGTAGCATTTTGTTAATGGATTCAACAGTAATGGTGAAAAGCACTTCTTTTTTGGCATTTACTATGGCTCTTTGTTTAGGCACATAATATTGTTGACATAACCTAATGGCCTCTTAACATGGATTAGTTAATGGAACAACATATTTGGACAAGTGGGATTCCAAAATATGGACTTATTCTTCATTGTCTAACGACTTCTCATAGCTCCAGTCATTAATTTCTAGCAGATTAAATTCAACAATAGGGTCTGTTATCTTGTAGTCAACATCAGCTAATGGAATATGCTCAATGTCTATGATAGGGGGTTGCAAAGGATTTAAAATAATAGCAGTCTTAGAAATCATGGATGGAGTTGATTTTGGCACTTTGGAACCTTCAGGATTACTAGAACTCTACTTTTTAGTCATTCTAGCTACTTCTGCAAGTTTAGACAGTTTACAGAAGTATTTTTATTTTAGCAGATGTTTCTTGGATAAAAATGGTTAAAATATGGGCTTCTCTTGGGTTTTTCTTCTCAATTCTGGATTCTTAATAGGATTTATAGGCTTTTATTGATTTAGACACAAGAAACAAGGGTTTCTGGGGCTTTTTCACTAAGAAAATGGGCTAAAAATTATTTGAATTTAGGCGTAGAGGTTTTAGGATACCTTTAGAGGATTTCTGGCTTAATTTAGAGTTTAAACAGTTAATATAAACTATAAAAACTTACAATTTCCCTTTAAAACAACACTCAGCAAGAAACAAGGTTTTTTAGGAAATTTTGACAGGGTTTGGCCTGTTTTTTGGACTTTTTGACAGCTTTATTTTGGTGATTTTAAGCTTTGACTGAAATTGTATTTTAAAATATCTTTTTAACACTAAAAATAGGCTCAAATTTTTGAGGAAAACCTGTTATTCACAGGTTCAGGGTTTTAAAGTAGTTTATGAGGTCTTTGAAAGGTTTGAACGACTCCCTTCTGATTTTTTGCAGCGATTCAGAGCTCCTCAACAATCTTCAATGGCTGCAAGTCGAAATTTGTAGGCTTTTGGCTCAAAAACGGTGTAAAATTCTTGTTTCGAAGTCGGAAAGGCTTATACAGTGGTTACGCGTAGAATGATAGGAAATCAGTGCATTTCCAAAGTTATTTTAGGAAAATTAGGGTTACATTTACTCTGTAATGAGTGACAGTCACATTAGGCATGAAATGGTTTTGGTATTTGAAGGGGAGAAACCACAGGTGGTTTTCGCATTCAGTTTGGGTGGTAAGCTATTTTGGACTGATGAAACGCGATCGAATAGGAAGGAGACATGTACAGGAGGGGGAAATTCAACATACCACCCATTTCACGTAGAAATGAGATGGTGGATGTCGCGCTAATTTATTTGCGATATCAGTTTTTAGTCGTCGGATTGTCGTGTTCGGTTGCGAATGACCCAAATCAATTATGAAAGCTGCGTCGGGATTTGGAGTGGGGCCAGGGTCTAATATAAGTGACGGGGATGAGTTTTAACTTTATAAATTAATAAATTTTTAAAATATGAGTTATGTGATATGTGGGGTGGTGATGTAATATATATATTTTAATTAAAACATCGACCAATGTTCCAATCTATGTACAGGCGCGGTTTTATTTATATAGCATTTAAACTTTTGACATTTGTCTATATACTATAGGGGGCGGGGTATTTGCTTATAGATAGTGTTAAACCAATGGGATGGGGGCGGGATTTATATTTATTACATGGGATATTATATCATTGGTTTAAAATGTAAAATAAAGGGTTTGTGGGTTATTTAGAATAAAAGGGTTTTAATACTATATGGGAATGTGTAACTTAGGGAATTAATATATATAGTTAGAAGTTAATATGAAATAAAGGCGAAGTGTAGGGGATAATGTATATAATGAGTGAAAAATACATATTCTCACTCTAAGTAAAGTGAAAATAAGCATAGCTTGTCTTTGTTGTATTTTTTCACATTTTAGACTTAGGATAAAATGCATTTCATGGGTTTTGAGTGTTTTTAAAGGACAATGAAATTATTTTCTTAGGGTTTTACTTTTACTAAGTAAAAATGGGTTTTTACTTAGGAGAAAAGGGATTATGATTAATGGGTGAAGGGTGAATGCGGAAGAATATGGGTCTAGTGTAGGGATTCAATATTTTTAACCAATCAGTCATCAAGCCTTGGCTTCAGTCCCAACAGAAGTTAGAGAAATGCTCTGAGCCTCTTTGACCGATAGTTTAGAATACTGAACAATTTCAGGGGAGGGAAATTAGTGATTTTTGTCCGATGATGCTTTATTACATGCTTGCTCAACTTCTTTTTACCTTCTCATCTTTATTTATAACATTTTTTACCTCATTTTCATGGGTGCATTTACGCTTGAAACCCTAAAACATTTTTCTTTTAAAGCATAAACATATCTAAGTCTAACCTTATTTCATCCGAGGGCTCAGATTAAACTGTTGAGCTCATCATTTATTCTCTATCTTAACTACTGATTTGTCAAGTTTAAACTGTTTGACATATCTTTATTCTCTATCTCAAACATTAAATTCAAAGCATGAAAAGTTAAGATTAAACTGTTTAACTGATCATTGATTATGGAATTTATTGACAATCTGCACATAATCATTATTCTTTCAGTAAAGTAAATAGTAGTGGCATTTTAACTTGCTAACTTTCATGTCTTATTTTATCTCTTTTTTCTTTTGGGGTTTATCTTTTTATAAGTCCTTTGATATTTCTTTTAGAACTTTTACCCTCTTTTCATTTTTATTATTTTTCACTTTTAAAAATATGGGAAAACAACTTGGAGAAAGAAAGGTATGTACATATTTACAAGACTATCAAAGTCAATTAAAAAATTATGAATGCTATTATTATAGGACCCCAACAGTGGCTCCACTTGCGGATGGCATTTCCTGGTGAAATGTCAAGAAATTTTAAGATTAGTAGCCTCTGAAATTTGACTGTGATGATCCTATAAGTATCTTTTGGTATCTACAATTATTAATACTTATGATATTTTCTTTTCAAAGCTTAAGGCCTTCTCTCAGGGCTTCAAATTTGTTAGGAAAAGTATCCATTCCCATCTAAAATCTTCAATGCATATTTACAATGATTCAAAGTAAATGAAACTAATTATTGGCTATTTCAGGGGAGTAGTAGTGCTTCAACATTCTACCATTTATTGCTCCTTCTGACATCTCTAACCCATCTATTTCTCTTATAAAGAAAGCATTGTTACCTTTGTAACCATAAATGACATAAGGTCCTTTCCATAGAAAATCAAATTTTCCATGTTTACCTTTGTCTTCCCTTCTTGAATCCCATTTTAACACTTTATCTCCAATGTAGAAATCATCTTCTTTACTCTTTTTATCAAAAAAATTCTTAATTTTATCCCAGATAACTTGAGACTTGATATAAACTTCTTCCCTTGTTTGTTGCAAGTGAATAGTTTGATTGATCCTTCTTTGAATGTCATTTGTTTCAACTTGTAACTCTTGGATAATCTTCTTCACTGGTACTCCTAAGGAATATGGAAAAACAACATCCATTCCCTAAACAAGTTGGTAAGGGGAGGTACCGATGTATTTTTTTGTAGTGATTCTATTTGCCCATAAGGCATTGACTAAATTCTTATTCCAAGTCTTTTTATTATCTTCAAGTAACTTTTTGATGATGTTTACAAGGCTCTTATTTGAAGATTTAGTTAGACCATTACCTTGAGGGTAATATGCAGCAGAGTGGCCTAGGGTAATATGGTATTTATGGAAAAATTCAATCATCTTTTTGGATTTGAATGTTGCTGCATTGTCAATAATTATCTTTTGGGGGCATCCAAATCTTGAAAGGATGTTACTTTCTAGGAAGGAGATAATGACAACATCTGTGGCTTGCCTTGAGGGTATGGCTTCAATCCATTTGGTAAAATAGTCAGTGGCTATCAAAATCCACTTGTGTTGGGCTGATGATGGGGGGTGAATTTCTCCAATGAAGTCAAGACCCCATTGTTGAAATGGAATTTCAGTAGAGATGGGCTTTAAGGGCAGGGGTAACAACTTTTTCTTACACTCAAAGATTTGGCACTTATGACAGGAGGTCACATATCTTTTTACATCTGCAAACATAGTAGGCCAGTAAAAACCAGCTCTCATAATCTTTTCTGCAATAGTCTTCCAATAAAGATTCCGTCCACAATCACCTTCATGAAATTCTTCTAGTATTTTTTCAGCTTCTTTTTTAAGAAAACAGTTTAATAAAATCCCACTATGATATCTACAAAAAATTACATTGTCTAAAATACAAAATCTTACTGCCTTAAGCTTTAGAAATCTAGCTTTAGTTCTTAACAATCTAGGAGGAGCTTGTAAGTTTAGTAATAAAAATATAATATTTGCATACCATGGTGAGTCTAAAAGGCTGCACTGATCTCTGGAGTTGCCATCTCTTTCTGATCATCTACTTGTGAAATAAAATTTATGTCAAGAGCATTACAATTTGATTCAGCCATGAGTCTGGCTAAACCTTGACCTTTTATTAACTTGGTGGGCTTTATCTCTATGTCACATTCTAATATAGTGGCAATCCATTTACCTCTTCTTCCATCAGGACCATCCCGAGTAAGAATTTTTTTTACTACAACATTTAGGACATAGACAATGATGTGAGAATAGAGAATGTAAACTCTGAAGTATTTAATGGCCTTTACCAAAGCTAAGGCTTGTTTTTCCATGATATTGTACTTCAAAGATGCATCTCTAAGTGTTCTGCTAAAGAAAGCTATGGGTTGTTCATAACCCTTCTCATTTTTCAGTAGTAAAACTGCACCAATGGTGTGCTCTGAAGGAAATGAAAAAATCATGAAATCCTTCTTAAAGTCAGGATTATAAGGACTGGAGTTTTGGTTAAGGCCTGTTTGATGGATTAGAATGACTGTTTGGCCTCAATATTCCATTTAAGAACTGAATCTTTTTTAATCATGTTATTTAATTCTCTAATTATCTCAGCTAAGATGGATATGAATCTTCTTAAAAATATAATCTTACTGAGAAAGGCTTGTAACTCCTTTATGTTTCTTGGTGGATTAATGTTAAGAATTTCTTCTATCCTAGCAGGATATATTCTGATTCCTTCCTTACATATTATGTGTCCTAGTAACTTGCCTTCTTCTAATCCAAATAAGCCTTTCTTAAGATTTTATGAGATGACAATTTTTTTGCATTTTATAAAAAATTGTCTCAGAGGATCCAAGTGTTCATTATCAGTTTTAGAAAATCCAGTTATGTCATCTAAGTAAATTACTAATAAATCATGTATTTCCTTTGCAAAGTCTATATCCATGGCTCTTTGAAAGGTTGACCCTGCATTCATTAAACCGAAAGGCATTTTTACATACATAAAAGTGCCCTAAGGAGTAGTAAAGGTTGTTTTGGCCTAATCTTCTTTCTTGACTAAAATCTGGTTGTATCCCGAAAAACGATCTAACAGTGAAATCCTAGAAGAACCAACTACCCTTTGTAATATGTGATCCATCTTTAGTAAAGGGTAATTATCCTTTAAGGATACTTTGTTTAGATTTCTAAAGTCGACACATAATCTAATCTCTCATGTTTTCTTTCTTGTTGGAACTAGGTTAGAAACCCAATAAGAATACCTGATTGGTGCATTGATCTGTGCATCATACATTCTTTTCACTTCCTTTTCTATCAAAGGCAATAAAACAGGGTTAGTTCTTCTCAACTTTTGTTTAAAGGTATTTTGATCTTCTTTTATAGGAATTTGATGTTGAATTATGTTTGTATCATAGGACTTGAGATATTCATAACTCCAAGCATAAACATCTTGGAATTATTTTAAAAGCTCTATGTATTTTTATTTTTCTGGTTGACGTAAGCCTTTGGACAGTTTGATCGTTTTTGGCTTTAACTTTGTACCAATATTGCATTCCTCAATGTCAAATCTAACTGGCTCCATTTTGCGTTTTCTAGCAACATCATTTGAGTCAAATAGATCTTCTAAGGAAGTTGAAATTTTTGGTAAGAATTTATCTTTGAGATTTAATATTTCAGATTCTTCATCAATGATCTCATCAATTTCTACTCTTTCTAACCTATCTATATCTGATTGACTAAATCTAGTAGGTTTATCAAACTTTAATTTATCTACATCTAAGTTATTTACATCAATTCCACTATCTAAATCTTGATCTATGGTACAATCAGTGTCTATCTTACAGTTCTGAAATTCACCTTCATTATTCAGAAATTGGTAAATTTGTTGGTCCTGTGAGAAAATTTGCCAATATTTGAGATTGTCTGGAATTACTGGTCTGTGTTTTACTTCTGTAGTATACATGTGATTAGGCTGAAAAGGTAAATTACAAGTACTAGCAAAGGTTGCCAAAGAATGTGCTCGTAAGTTTTGTCTTCTTGGTATTGTAGAAAAATTACATTCCAATAAATCATTAATCAAATCTAGTACAGTCTCTCTGTATCGGCCTAGTCTAGGATTGTAAACTGAATATTCTGCTTTAATTTTCTTTACAATCAACTTAGAATCTCCCATTATCGCTATTATTTTCCCTCCCAAGTTTCTGATTTTCTGTAATCCTAATATGAGAGCTTCATACTCAACCATATTGTTGGTGCACCTAAAATTCAACTTAAAAGCATGGCCTTCTGCATGATTTTTGTCTATATTAGTTATCCATACTTATGCTCCTGCTCCTAAATTATTTACTGAACCATCAAAGTCTAAATTCCATAAAGATTCATGAGAGATATTATCATTGTCTTGTGTTTTCTTTTCTTCTCTTAGTTCAATCTTGATTTCACTATCAGTTTCAGCACTATATAGGATGAAAGAATCTAGATCAGTAGGTGTGGTATAAATTGGGTAATTTACTGACCTTTCAGTACTACTTACCATATATTTCATTAAGGTTTCCCTATATAAATTCTTTGGCTGACCGAAAACTGATATAGTAGCATATGACATGTCCAATTGTGGAGATCCCTGTAACTTTGCTCCCCATGAGTGAGATAATAACGTTCCATATTTGGGTGGGATATCAGCTACTACAATGTCCATTAGTATAATCTTACCGTGATATTGAACTAAGGTTACACACAAATCTTTAATTAGACCTAAGAATTTTACTTTACTTGAGTCAAATGAAAATAAATCTTTGTAGGGCCTTGTGACATCTAAATTCAGAGTTTCCATTATAGCTTTGGGCATTCGGTTATGTGAAGCTCCTGAATATAGCATTGCATTGTGTACGATTTGATCATGAATAGTTAAACTAATGTAAAATGGAGGAACTGCTCCATCTAAATGCTTTCCATTCACATATGGGCCAAAAATCATCTCTGGCTGATCATCATTCAGATTTATGGAATCTTCTTCATAATTTATGTTTAATGTTTCAGTTATGGTTGATTTATACAAGTCATGTTTCACCAATTCTGTCAGAGGAATTGGTATTTTCAGTTTTGCAATTTTAGACTGTATGTTGAATGAAGGTTGTGATTTACTTATTTGAATCAATTCTTCTTTGGTAACTTTAGTTTGTGTTGGTTTATTTTGCTTTTCCACAACTATCTTTTCAGTTTCAGTTTGAGTGTCTTGAGTCTTACTTCTTTTTGTTTTCTTTTCAGGAATGGTTTTTGAAGCAATAGATGTTTTCTCAATATTGGATTTATCAGAATTTGCTTTTTCAGAGGCAACTTTTAGATCTGCTGATTTAGGATCAACATTGTGTGTCTGAGGATCTAAGTTTGTTGTTTTATCTGAATTAAGTGCTTCAGTAGCATAAGTTTTTTGTGAATATTTTGCAGCTTTAGCAATTTCATCAGTTATATCAACAATCTTAGGGCTTGGTGAAAACTTAGGACTGGAAATATTTTGGGAAGGACTGGTGTTTTTCTTATTTTCCCTGGGGAGAATTTGCAGAAATTTTGTTTTGGGAGCTTCTACTATTTTCTTATTCTGTGTTTGGGAAGTTTTCTTAGTAAAATACTCATTGTTTTTCTTACTTCTTAGGTTATACCGACTGTGTACTTTGTTAATGGAAAAGTCGTAACCTTTTTTGTAATCAAAGGATTCCCCTGAATCTAATTGGAGTTGTTGGAGTTCAAATAATTCTTGATCTTCCTGTGTGAGAAAGATATTATTATTATAATCTATTCCCATTAAATTTATGGTATCCTCATAATCATCATTGTTTTGAGAGTGAGAACTCTCAGCATAGTTCTCCTGAAAGGGAGGTCTTATTATTTGGTCTGGGGCTGAGTCTTTTGTTTTTCATGTATTTGTGTTTTTTCTAATATTTAGATTCCTAATTTTTTGTTGATTATCCCATTGAGGTCTTCTTTCTGTGTTCTCTAACCTATACATCATCCTTTCTAAAGTTTTAGCTAACATATCTATTTTTTTTGTTTGAATTTGAGGCTTCTTCTTTCATGGTCACTCTTCTCTCATTTCTTAATCTTTAATTTTTAGCTAAAATGTTTACTTATACACCTACAACATCTGTTTGCATTCTTTCCAATTTTTTTGCATTTCTTTCTCTTAACTGATATGCCATGTCAGTGTCAAATCCATCAGGGAATTTGAGTAAGACAGAGTCAGGAGCGGGTTTGAGATTTACAAGAATTGAGTTGTAAAGACTGTTATATCTAGTGTAGTAGTCTTGTACAGATTCAATTGGAGCTCTTTTCATTGCATCAAATTCAGATAATATTTGAAGTGGATTTTTCTTCTTTTCCCATTTATTTAAAAATAATCTATGAAAAATAGCTAAATAGGTTACACTACAAACAACAAGACCTTTAAACCATTTCTTGACTTCCCCAGTTAATGTTTGTGCAAAAAGCCTCATTTGTACATCTGATTCATCTATCTCATGGAGTTCAAAGTAATCTGTCATTTTCTTAATATGTTGTTGAGTTTTCTAATGAGTTGTTGCATCAAACTGTGGTATCTTACTTTGGTAGTCTTGGGGCATATCATGAAGTTGTACTGGAAGGACAAGGGGAGCATACATGGCAGTCATAGCTTGAATCCTAGCTTGGCTAGGAGGTAAATTAGAAGTGCTAGGGGTTGACCTGGAAGTAGTGGCTGATAAAACTGGGATATAAGGTGTTGAACTAGAAAAAACAGTAGATGAACTTAAAGTTGAATTTGAGGTACTAGAAAGTGGAACTGAAGTATATATGGAACTAGTAGGAAATGAAAATGATGTGTTTAACAAAATAGAAGGTGAACTAGTGGATGAATTGGATGTAGGGGATGAAGGAAATAATATTCTAGGTTGTAATGGTAATCTAGGACTAAATGGATATGTGGATTGAATGGTAGTAGAAACTATAGATGATGTAGTGGTACCTAAATGAGGAACAAAAGGTTTAGATGTATAAGCTAACAACTGAGCTAATTAAATTGCCTCATCAATTTCCTTAAGAATAGTAGCATTAATTTCTTCAATTTTGTTTTGATTTATAACTTTATTTAATTCAAAATATACTTTAATAGTTTTATATTTTGTTTCCAAAAATGAAATAAAAACAGGGTCTAAAACAGCAGTACTTAAATTACTTTCAGATTTGGTCCTGAATCAAGAATGTTCAAATTCTAAATCAAACTCTATATCCTGCAAGCTTACTAATTCTTAGAGTAATGAATTGACTCTTATTAATGAAAATTTAGCATCTAAATCTCCTATCTGCTATTTCTTTTTTCCAATTCGGTCTGGGTTGTCTACTATAACAACAGGTTTAGGATCCGGGTTAGACCTGGTATGGTAAACTTTCCTAGAATCCAGAATTAGAATTTTTTGTACTCACAACTAGTTAAACAGTCTCAAAGGAAAAAGGATAGTAAAAAAAATTTCCTTTAAGATTGATTTAACAATTGAGGATTAGTTAGTCCCCAGTATGGTCTCCAGTATGTTATCACTCTAGTAATTCTTTAGTTGTGAGATTTTGGTTTTTACTTAAGAAAACTAGAGGTAACCATAGACCAACTTTTAAACTCTAGGATCTAGTCTTCCTAGGGTTCAGAGAGGTCTCTCTCTATAAAATTTAACTTTGTTTTGATTTATAAAATGTTAGGCTAATTATGATTGTGCAATTAGTTTTGGTTTTGATCGATTTGGCGGGAAAAATCAGTTGAAGAGATGGATAGTGGGAAACATATTTTTCCATTGGGCTAAGGAGTCAAAAGTCAAGAAAATTGAGCTAGGATCAAAGTCAAAAAGTCAAATGTTTTCAGGGCAAGATAGATAACCCTTGGAGATCTTGGAAAGTTATTTTGTGAGATGATATGAAAGGGATAAAGAGAAATGAAGGGTTCTCTGATCCGGAAAAGGGAAGTAGTAGGCAGAGGTCAAACGAAAGAGGGAGAAATTAAGGGTTCCCTACTCTGGAAATCAGATGAAAACATAGAAATGATAAATAGTTAAGACAGGGTGCTTTTAACAAATCCTGAAGTAATCCTCCTATTCATTCATTCAAATTTAGAACACATAATGGATTGCATGTAACAAAGAAAAAAAAAAATTTCAAGTTGGAAAATACTTCACTCAAAATAGCTCATCACATGAATCCTGAAATATGATTTTAGTTGATCCGATGCATCCTGCTACTCGAAATTTGAAACAAAAAAGACTTCAAGTCCACAAAAATGACTATAGAAATCGTCAGCAATTTATTCCACAATAATACTTCTAAAGATGAAGTATTTATACATAATTGTTTACAAAATATCCTATATTTCTTCTAGGAATTGTCTAAGGGAAATAAAATACCTTTACAACAATAATAGATAGAACTGCATAACAAATCAGCAAGTTGTCCTATCAACTCAAATAAAATAGAAACTGATTGAGGATAAGATGTAGTTGGCTGCCTTGGTGTCTTCATTGTTGGCTTTAGATATTTCAAGTCTATTTCGAAATCTGATCTGCTTTAACTGATACTCTTTTAATGATTTTCTTTAACCTCTGATACTCTTTAAACTCTATAAAATATATTTGCTGCTGTCAAAATTATGTTTAACTGCAATTTCAACAAACTTTTTTCACTGTTATATCTCTGCCTTTTTACCTTTTAAAATAAATCTGTTAATGACTCCCAAACTTCATCACATGGAATTTGTATTTTCTTTAGATTTCTGAAGTTTTCATCTAGCTCTATGTACCTGGAAAAAGTTGGTTTAATGAAAAACAAGTGTTTTATTTCATGCTATAAATAGAATATGTCCTCAAAAATTCTGAGTAAGACTTTTCCTGTTGGAATGCCTTGTCCACCACCCGATCTTTCAACTTGCTCCTTGTCATATTCTCTAATATTTTTATTGTAATCTTCCCAAGGCATTAATTTGACATTGATGACCAAAATAGTAGGCAAGATTCTTTGCCTCAAATTCTCAAATTTGACCATAAACCTGGTTATGGTGATGTTCATATTATCACATTTTTCCTCAATTTGCTTCATCATGTTGTTTTTGGTGATAACTTTCCTTATCTCAAGGATAGCTTTAGTCCTGTCAATAATTTCAAGTTCTTGTAGCTCTTATCTATTTTTGTTAATAAGGAACTTGATTAATTCTATTGCTTGTTCTGGTTTGTTATCTAGTTCCTCCTTAGTCTTCTGAATACCTTCTAATGCTTCTTTGAGTAAATCTCTCTTTTCAAAAATCACTTGAATTGAGGGCCATACATCATTGATGGCTTCTATGATATTGTTCCATAAATTATTTTTCACATAGGAAATCTATTCCTTCAAGGATAATTCCTTCTGTAATTTCTTCAATTTTTCATTTAGTCTGATGGCCTTTTACTCATGTGTTTTTGAATTTATTTGAGCCAACTTGTTTGTATTCTCAAGATTTTCCACCATCTGTTTCAACCTGTTAATATCACTTGTATTAAGAGACATTTCTTCCATAGCTTTCACTAATTTGCTGGCCTCATCTGTAAGGTGAACTTCTATTATGGATGACTCTGTAGCTGATGTTGTAGATGAAGTCAGTAGCACTACAGTAGCTAGTGGGACTTTGGGTGCCAAATTTTCTGCTAAAGTTGAAGGCACGACTCTCGTGATTACAGGAATAACTGTAGGAATTTCTGGTACTTTTGGTGTTTCTTTTTCCTCGACAAGTTTATCCATTTTAATATCCATTTCCTTTATCTATGATGTCAATTAAAAAATCAAATTCATCATGTCATCCTTCTCTTTCTGTCCTTCTATTATTTCCTTGGTTTGAGTATGTTTACTTGATGGCATTTTAATTTGTTTCCTGAATGTTGCAATGTCTTCATTCTTCTTTTTCACTAATTTCTTTGCTGCTTTGACATTAGCATGGTCATAACCAACCTGTAAGACTAATTCTTCCAAAGATTTTATCCTGAGATCTTTAGCATACAAGGTTGCTTTGTCCAATTTCATCTGAGCTTTCATGTTTGAGATGGTGTTTTGGAGTTTCTGAGCACTCATGGCTTTAGTTGTAACAGTAGAGTACAACATTTTTGAAGTCTGTCTATGGAATTCAATCTGATCAAGAGCATGAATTTTTTCTGTTGGGACTTCTACTTCAATATTATTATAATCTACCACTGTCTTTGTAGATTTCACTATAGGCTGCAATATTGACATGATTAGTTTTTGGTTTGAATAATCAAAGGCAGAAAAAAGTCTATTTTGAACACTTGGTGTTTGCTTGAGATATTGAGAATAGATATTGTTTTTGATCTCTTCATTATTTAACTTGATCTACTTGTAGTTTTCTTTGATATCTAGATCTTTCTCCTCAACTATCTTTGAGGATGAGGCTTCCATGCTCTGTTGTCTTTCTATCAATTGTGCATCTTTAGTATTAACTTGTTCTTCATTTTGTTTTTCAGTAACTGGTTCATCAATGATGATTGTAGCAGTGTCAACATTGGTCTTTGGCAAATCCGTGTTGATATCTATCAGATCTGTTTCTTCAACATCAATTGTTACCTTCTCTTTACCCACTGAATCCGTTTTAGGCCTTTTGTTGTATCTTAACTTGAATTTAGTTTCAGAGGTAGTTCCAACAACATAGGCACCTTCTTCTTTTACTCTCTTAGTGGATTATTTTGGTTGATCTGCAGTCTCTAAAGTGTGACTAGTATCACTTTTCTTCACTGCATCTATTAAATTATTCTCTGTCGAGTTAGCCTGATTTGTATATTTTTCTATCTCTCGTTTTGTTTCATGAATGAAGGGTGTTAACTTTCATTTAACCCTCATTTTACTTAGGATCCCTTATGGATCATAATTGCAAGGAAAGCTTTCTTCAAACCTGTATCCCAATAGCTGCTTAATTTCTTCTTTCTCTACATCCCTGTGATTGGAAATGAATGGTTCTATTTCATTCTTCAATTTGAACTGAGTTTTTTTCTTTGCTGCCATGAAATTTATAGAATCAACGTTTACGATTTGCCTAATATACTCCAAGGCAAAGATCCTCATTGATACATGTTTGGGTAACTTGTAAGGAAACAAATTGGAACCAAAAACTCTAATCCCAGTATGTTTTTCATATAGGTGCTAATCACCAGTCTTGTTTTTCTCTGACAACTATAAAAACTTTTTCATCTCATCATTTTTCCTTGGCTGCTCTATATTTGTAATTATCTTTATCAATGGATGAATGAATGAGTCTGAAAACTCTACATATGTGAACTCTGCGGACTCTTTCCTGATCAAAGATGTCCAAAAAATGACTGAAAGAGGATTTCCCTCTATGTCCAACTTTTGAAGAGTCAATGGAAAAGTATCTTCTTGGAAATATAAGAACATGTGGAAGAGGAAGGATGTGTATTTGAACACTCCTTCGATTAATCAATTGATCATGAATATTATCTGCAATATAACCAACATAATCAACGATTACTGATGGAGATTTTACTAGGGTAAAAGTGGATAAGAAACCCAAGATGGATTCATTTGTGTGTTCATCAGTAAAGTACCCTAGGATGAATGAAAGCATGGAAATTACATGCCTTGAACCTTCTGGAAATCTTGAGGTGGAATATGGAGGATTAATTTGAGGAATTTCTACATGAAAAGGCATAAATGTTTGGAAGATCATGAATATTTTGGGAAACTCAAGGCCAATATATAACTTGGTAAGGGCATATATGGATAAAGGGACTTCTTGAGGATAGGATTGGAGTTGTAGCATTTGGTTAATGGATTAAGAAGTAATGGTGAAAATAACTTATTTGTTGGAATTTACTAAGGCTCTCTCTTCAGGCACATAATACGATTGACATAACCTAATGGCCTCTTAACATGGATGAGTTAATGGAAAAACATATTTGGGCAAGTGGGATTCCCAAATATGGACTTCTTCTTCATTGTCCAAGGACTTCTCATAGCTCCAGTTATGAATGTCTAGCATATTAAATTCAAAAATAGGGTCTGTTATCTTGTAGTCAACATCAGCTAATGGAATTTGCTTAATGTCTATGATAGGGGGTTGCAAAGGATTTACAATAATAGTAGTCTTAGAAGTCATGGCTGGAGTTGATTTTAGCACTTTGGAACCTTCAAGATTACTAGAACTCTTCTTTTTAGTCATTTTGGTTACTTTTGCAAGTTTAGAAAGTTGGCAGAAGTATTTTTATTTTAGTAGAGTTTTCTTGGATAAAAATAGTCAAAATGTGGGCTTCTCTTAGGTTTTTCCTGTTAATTCTGGATTCTCAATAGGATTTTTAGGCTTTTACAGGTTTAGACACAAGAAACAAAGGTTTCTTGGGCTTTTCACTGAGAAATTGGGCTAAAAATCATTTGAATTCAGGCATAGAGGTTTTAGGATACCTTCAGAGAATTTATGGCTTAATTTAGAGTTAAAAACAGCTTAATAGAGACTATAAAAACTTACAATTTCCCTTTAAAACAATGCGTAGCAAGAAACAGGATTTTTTAGGAAATTTTGACTAGGTTTGGCCTGTTTTTTGGACTTTTTGATAGGTTTCTTTTGGTGATTTTAAGCTTTGACTGAATTGTCTTTTAAAAGATCCTTTTAACACTAAAAACAAGCTCAAAGTTTGGAGGAAAACCTATTATCCATAGGTTCAAGGTTTTGAAGTAGTTTCTGAGGTATTTGAAAGGTTTGAACGACTTCCTTCTTATTTTTTGGAGCAATTCAGAGCTCCTCAACAATCTTCAATGGCTGCAAGTTGAAATTTGTAGGCTTTTGGCTCAAAAATGGTGTAAAATGATTATTTCAAAGTCGGAGAGGCTTATACAGTGGTTACGCGTAGAATGATAGGAAATCAATGCATTTCCAAAGTTATTTTAGGCAAATTAGGGTTACATTTACTCTGCAATGAATGACAGTCACATTGGGTGAGAAATGGTTTTGGTCTTTGAAGGGGAGAAACCACATGTGGTTTTCGCATTCAGTTTGGGTGGTAAGTTGTTTTGGACTGATAGAACGCGATCGAATAGGAAGGAGACACGTAGAGGGGGATAGTCAACATACCACCCATTTCGTGTAGAATCGAGATGGTGGATGTTGTGATAATTTATATGCGATATCGGTTTTTAGCCATCGGATCGTGGGGTTCGATTGCGAATGGCCAAGATCAATTATGAAATCTACGTCAGGATTTGGAGTGGGGCGAGGGTCTAATATAAGTGACGGGGACAAGTTTTAACTTTATACATGAATAAAGTTTTAAACTATGGGTTATGTGATATGTGGGGGGTAATGTAATATATATATTTTAATTAAAACATCGACCAATGTTCTAATCTATGTACAAGCATGGGTTTATTTATATAGTATTTAAACCTTTTACATTTGTTTAAATACTATAGGGGGCGGGGTATTTGTATATAGATAATGTTAAACCAATGGGATAGAGGCGAGATTTATATTTCGCACACGGGATATTATAAAATTGGTTTAAAACGTAAAATAAAAGGTTTGTGGGTTATTTAGAATAAAAGGGATTTAATACTATATGGGAATGTGTAACTTAGGGAATTAATATATATAGTTAGAAGTTAATATGAAATAAAGGCAAAGTGTAGGGGATAATGTATATAATGAGTGAAACATACATATTTTAACTCCAAGTAAAGTGAAAATAAGCATAGCTTGTCTTTGTTGTATTTTTTCACATTTTAGACTTAGGATAAAATTCTTTTCATGGGTTTTGAGTGTTTTGAAAGGACAATGAAATTAGTTACTTAGGGTTTTACTTTACTAAGTAAAAATGGGTTTTTGCTTAGGAAAAAAAGGATTATGCTTAATGGGTGAAGGGTGAATGCTAATGAATATGGGTCTAGTGTAGGGATTCAATATTTTTAACCAATCAGTCATCAAGCCTTGGGTCCGGTCCCAACAGAAGTCCGAGAAATTCAATAAGCCTCTTTGACTAATAGTTTAGAATACGGAACAATTATAGGGGAGGGAAATTAGTGATTTTTCCTGATGATGCTTTATTACATGCTTTTTCAACTGCTTTTTACCTACTCATCTTTATTTCTAACATTTTTTACTTCATTTTCATGGGTGCATTTAGGCTTGCAACCCTAAAACATTTTTCTTTTAAAGCATAAAACTATCTAAGTCTAACCTTATTTCATCCGAGGGCTTAGATTAAAATGTTGAGCTCCCCATTTATTCTCTATCTTAACTACTGATTTGTCAAGTTTAAACTGTTTGACATATATTTATTCTCTATCTAGAACATGAAATTCAAAGCATGAAGAGTTAAGATTAAATTGTTTAACTGATCATGGATTATGGTTATTTATTGACAATCTACACATAATCATTATTCTTGCAGTAGAGTAAATAGTAGTGGCATTTTAACTTGCTCACTTTCATGTCTTATTTTATCTCTTTTTTCTTTTGGGGTTTATCTTTTTCTAAGTCCTTTGATATTTATCTTAGGACTTTTACCCTCTTTTCATTTTTATTATTTTTCACTTTTCAAAATATGGGAAAACAACTTGCAGAAAGTAAGGTATGTACATATTTACAAGACTATCAAAGTCAATTAAAAAATTATGAACCCTATTATTATAGGACCCTAACAGACATATCTATTTCAGAGTAGAAGTGACCACAAAAAATTTTCACTAAAGGAAAAGCTAAGGAAAATCAAAATGGAGAAAGGTGACACTATTATGAAATATTTAACCAAGTTTTTCCAATGTCGAGATGAGCTTCAGACCGTCGGAATTACTTTTTTGAATGATGACTTGGTGAGCGTAGATCTTCTAGGCCTTCCTAAGAGTTGGCATAGTTATTAGGACTCTGTCAATGGGAGGGAGAAGTTGTCAGATTGGGAATGAATTTGGTCATTTGGTGCAAGAAGAATTCAGGCGAAATACCAGGGATGGATCTTCATCTAAGTCAGATGATGAAGAAAATTGCACCTTGGCTGGGAAAGTGAAGAAGTGGAAGGGAAAGACATCCTAATCCAATCTGAGACTGACGAAGAAGGAAAGGAGCATAACATGTCGAGAGTGAAGTGTTTTCACTGTCACGAGCGTGGACATTATGCCACTAATTGTCCACAAAAGAATAAGAAGAAGAAGGCTTCAGAATCTATAGTTGTTGAGGCTTTGGCATCTTAATTTGAGTTGGACTTATCGCTTATTGCATGCATGGTTTCAAGTGAAATGGGATTAGTGTGGTACTTGGATAGTGGTGCATCTTTCCACATGACGGGAGACAAAGAAATTTTCAGTAACTTGGAGGAGAAGGACCTCCAGATGCATATCGAAATGGGTGATGATGGGCGGTACAGTGCTATCGAGATTGGTACAGTTACCTTCTAGAGACATTCAGGTAAACCCTTCTTATTAAAATATGTAATGCATGCACCAGGCTTGAAGAAAAATTTAGTTTCAGTCACAATGTTGGAGGATAGAGGTTATGTTATGGTTTTCAGTGAAGGTAAATATTTATTTCAACACAAAGCCACAGGAAAATCCAAGAAGATTGGGATTTGTGTGAAGAATCTCTATAAACTTGATGTAGATGGATGTGCAACATTGATGGGTAAGGAAGTCAAAGTGGTGAGCCAAGATGAGGGTGAGTTATGGCACAAGAGATTGAGCCATCTACACCTTGGAGCTTTGAAGGTCATGGAATAGATTTATATGGGGCTTCCAAAGGATACTCTTGCACAGATAGACACATGCAAGGGATGTACCATGTGGAAGTGTGAGAAAGCCATGCGATTATCCCTTAAGAGGGAGCTTGATTTTCATGCAAATGAGGAACTCTTGGTTCATAAGGATGAACCTCAAGATGTGGAGCAGCCACAAGATGAGGATCATGGAGTGGAAGAAACCACTCATGCAGAGACCTCCACGAGGGGGAAATTTCAAGCCAGAAAGGCAGAGGGAGTACATGAAGCTATAACTCCAGGTGTGAGGCAAGGCGATGTGCATAATTAATCCCAAGAAGAAATTGGGAAGGGTCCTAGAGATGGCGTGTCTCATGGATTGAACCTGGCTACGAGGATCCCACAGTACAATAGTAGAAAAATCGGTTAGATTGATGTAGTTGAATGTCAGGAAGACGGAAATCAGAGTGATAGGTGTGGCATATTAGACCACAGATCAAAGTTGGCAGCAGTGCAGAGTGCATGGATGCAGATGTCAACAACATAGAGAGTAGAGTAGACATGTGCAATAAGCTAGCAGCAGTTAGAAGACTCTCATGACAGATGCATTATACTGATTCAATTGTTTGGAGGCTATTCAGTTTCAGAAGTGTCGCATGCAAAAGTTGCATGCAAGAGTTGCATTCGAGAGCAGCATTAGAGAAGTGTTGCATGCAATAGTTGTATTTCGCATGCGAGAGGTGCATTTGCGCATATAAGGACATTCCAGGGTACCGGACTAGGACATAATGATTCCTTTCTTGTTGAGATGGAGTGTTGAAATTGCCAACAAGAAACAATGAAATTGGCATCCGGAAATAGCATGATAGCACACACGTTAGTGTGGGGGACCACAGGTCATGTAGTGATGGGTCCTGGCGATACATTAGTGTGCAATTAAATTTATTTAAATAAATCGGAAATGTATCTAATTTAATTTTCCCTTAATTTAATTGAATAATAAATTGTAATCTTATCTCATAAACATTTGTGATAGTTAATTGAGTGTGATAGACTCAGTTAGCTCATGAATTTCGAGTTGAGGGTGGTTGGTGAGGCATGCAGACTGATTCTATGTGTTTTAGAGTTCAAGTTGTAGCTAAGTGCATGAATTTAATGCATGAGAAATTAATTAACTTAGTTAAGTAAGTTAAAGCTAGTCTAGCTAGTTGTAATTGTTTGTTGCACTGGTGAGAGGTCAAGTGAATTAAATCATATTTAATTCACATGTAGTGATCTGTCAAGTGACTGATGGTTTACTATTAATAGCTGCATGGATGTCAATTCCAGTGGAGACCCAGTTGAGACAGAGCAACTTGCATCTCTAACTATCGGGGCCAGATTATTAGTAAAACTATCCTAAATCCTGAGCAAGCAAACAATGAGGGGCGAAAGATTGTCCATGATACTTGCGCAGTGAAGGAAGGGTGAAATTCCTTAAGAATTGGGATTGCATTCCACAAGGATTGCGTGAGCAAGGCGGGTTGAGCAGAGGTTGAAAATTGGCTAAGTGTTGGACCAATTTTGTCTGGATCAGTGTGAGAGGATAGGCAGAGTCTAGGAGACTCTTGTGAGAAGAGTGCATTGTAATTATTTCATGTTCCTTGGTGAATATACAATAGAAGATAGAGGGTTTTTTAGTAGCAAGCTTTCCTCGAGAAAATATTTGTGTTGTGGTTTGATTTTCTTCATTCTTTACTTGTTTTGATTGACGATCGTGTTTATTTTCCACAACTGATTTATTTGTAAAAAGATTGAGTATTTTGATTTAGTACATTGCCTAATCAGATTGAATCCATTAATATACATACGTTTATATAATTTATACACATTTACCTTATAAATGATGATTGCAAATATTATCTATACTGGATAATAATAACTGTAAAATCATACACCACATTATATTATGTATTTGCAAGTAATTCCAATCCATTATACAAATAATTATAGTATTTTTAACTAATATAATTTTAATAAAAATATATATATAATTTTAATTTTTATATAATATTAATTATTAACAAAATAAAATAAAATATTATATAATTTTAATTTTTATATAATATTAATTATTAATAAAATAAAATAAAATATTATATAATTTTGATTTGTATATAATATTAACTATTAATTAAAAATGATTTAAATTGTTTTCTGAAAATTTCCATTTTTATATAAATTTTAATGTATATTTTTCTTCATCATTTTTTACATCTCATAGTTGATGTTGAGAAAATCAGTATTGAATTAATTAAATAAATAATTATCTAGAAAAAATATTCATTTTATTAATAATTTAATTTACTCACAAAATAGCTTACTCATTATTTGGAAGTTGTGCTTTTAAAATTTTGCATTTATTAAAAATTAAAATTTTGGATTTATTAAAAATAAAAAATTATATAGACATAATAAAATTATAGAATTTAATAAATAAAAAATTATATCGATATAATAAAAGTACGAACCCTCGTGCGTGCTTGGATACTCAGAGTACACAAAGAAAATAGCGTCGTCCAGAACCCGTAAATTTAATTAAAAATAACTAAAATAACTAAATAGCTCATCCAATCTCAAGAGCTCAACAATGATATTTAAGACAATTTAATCGATATTAAATTTTATATTTAAAACAATTTAATCGATATTAAATGCTAATATAAAATAACTAAAATAAAAAATATTTTTTTTAAAACAAAAATGTCTTTTGTTTTAAAGAATGTCTTAAAAATACTCTTCATGTAAAAGTGCCTCATGTAAAGTTTAATTCGACATCGACCGTAACTTCCCTTCCCGCATAAAACATCTCATTCTGCATGACCCAACTATGCTCATTTGTCCTAAGATCAATGCACTAGGTACCAAAATTTTAATTAGATAAACACCTAAACCAAAATTGATTTTAAGGAATTTATAAATACATTATTTATTTGAACTTTAATCATCTCAGTTCATCCTCGCTGTCCATCAACTTTAAAAAAAATATTCGAAAACCATAACGATGAACAACGAATTCTAAATTACGAAATTTAATATTCTTAAATAATATACATTAATATTCAAATTATATATATATATTCACGGACGAAGGAAATGGATCTAAATTGTTTTCCGTCTCTGGATCGCATTCTTTAATTCATTAAGGTAAATTATATATTTCATTTATTAATTATGAAATGTATTATCAACAATTTTATTTTTAAAATTTAATTTAAAAAACCATATTTTATATGTATTAAATATATATATATATTTTAAATTTGTAAGAGAAATTTGGTAATAATCACATGCAATGGAACATGGCTGCCTGAACCATGTTCCATTGCATGTGATTATTACTGAATTTTTTTTACAAATTGATATGATAGATCACAAAAACTTAGATTCTAAATATATATATATTTTCTTAAATATAAATTCATTATGAGAGTATTTTTTATATATATATATATATATATATATATATATATATATTAAAATAAAATAAATTTCTTTTTAAGTCTATTATATATAATAAGTTTTTTTTATTATATATATATATAGATATATATATGATGTAATTATTGTTAAATATAAATTTATTATAATATAGTATTAATTTTTTAAATAGTAATTGGAAAATTATATGAAGCAAAATTTAAGCAAAACATCATACTAGTCTAGATTTATATTTAAATATAATAAATTAGTGAAATGATATTATATTCATTTTATAAAATACATGAAATAGAACCAAAAAAACATTCAGTACATATAGAATTAATCAAAAGAAAGGAAAACTGATTCACTATGGGTGCTTTCAAGTTAAAGTTCTGGATAATCAAGATTTCCAAAGAGGTTGCTAACTGGGGGCAACTGGTTATGAAGTAACATGTCAAAATGACACACTCAAGTTGTTTTCCAATGTTTTGTTGTCACTTAATATTTCTGCATTTTCTTTATCAAGTTATGTAATTACAAACAATGTTGATGTTTTTTTGGACATTCTCTTTTGTAAATCATATTATGTTGTTATTTTCCTACCAATTCTAGGTTGTATGCCAAAGACATAATTGATGTAAATATTTTTTTGTAAATGATCCTATATGTATCCCTTTTCTATTACTAGAAAAGGATGATAATTTTCTTTATGGAAAGAAGAGAAGAAAAAAGATGAAAAAATTTCTTCCCAAAGTTCTGAGAGAATGAGCCACTGCTTGTGAAACTAACCCAATATGTTGGATAGTAACTTACATTTAAGTACAAATTCCAGTCCTAATCATATATAATCATATATTTCATAATATTAGTTAGAGTGGGGGATTAAGTGGGAAAGTGTTATAATGAAAACTTTTTTTATGATGTTTCTGAAGTCCCCTATTATAATCAGATTGTTCGTATGAAGAAATCTATAGAAATTCCTTGGAGCAATGCATAAGTATTTGATTGGTTGGAAGTGGTCAAAGAATAAAAGAGAAGGTTATGTTTATTAATCCTCTAGAATAATAAATCACTTCCCTAACCCCTTCCACCCATTATTTCCTTATAATATATATTTATCCCATCATATTTTATATTTATATATAATATAATAAAAAGTGGATGACACTTATCCTCGAGGTGAAGAATGAACCTAGTCTTTTCTCTTCTAAAAGAGAACTATCGTTATGAATAGATTCTAGTAACCAGAAAACAGAGATGCTATTACAGAAGAATCTTGAATACAAAAACTGCAATGTGCTTAGTAAGAAGGAAACAAAAATAACGAATGTTCACAACGTCATCTCTCGCAGAGCACAACCAAAATATATGTGCCTTTATGTGAAAAAGAAAAACTTGTGTATCAGCTAATAAGAACAAGTAGTGCATAGGTAGTTTTAGAAATAAATTGTATTCCTAATATTACTTAATAATTCTGTAGCAAAACAGAGGTAGGCACTGAGGTTTAGGACCCTGGTTCCATGGAAAACGAAACATAGTCCAATGTCATCTGGCCTCCTAAACAATTACGTTAAAAAATTGTACATAAATGAGTATGAAAGCTGTAAACTATATGAAATACATCAATGCTATGGATGGAAAACATTTATAAAACAAAATTCAAATGCTGGAACCATTTAAACCCAGAAACCGTAAGGATGGTTCCATCCTAAAAGACAATATTGGATATCACATTCGGAACATGGATAGAGTGCATATCCATTACATATAATAATTTCCTTACACCGTGACAGAATTAACATTAACTGAAAATATGTTAAACTCTTGATATGGGAGTAGAAAAGACTCATACAAAATAATCACAGTCTAAAGGAAAAGAACAGGCCCGCGTATGGCGTAGCGATCTCGAGGTAGAAACCTTAAAAAAAACTTAAATAGAGAAATTTATACAGTTATCCATACTAAAATTATCATGGAACACCTTCGAAGAGAAGGAAGGTGTATACACTGTCTCATTCTATAAACCCTGAACATTGACTTCATAAATGTCTAAAGCAATTAAACTTAGAGCTCAACCTTGAAAATAGAGCAAGTCTTAAACATAGTAGGTTAATAACCAGGCCGAATTTTAGTACCTATTACATCAAGAGGGTTCGTCCCTTAGAAACAAAAAAAAAAAGACACAGAGTAAGAAAACCAATGCCATTGCAAATTAAGGGTTTCGGCTTACTGAAACTCGGTGGTGGCGACCCATGGAGGCTTGTCGGGAGTCTTCTAAATATAAATATATTATAAAATAAGTTAATTTTTTTTTTAATTCTATTATATATAAAATAAGTTTTTTATTAATTTTTTTTTAATATTAATATATATTACATGATGTATGTTAAGTTTGAGTAATTATTGTTAAATGTTTGAGTAATTATTGTTAAATATAAATTTATTAGAGTAGAATATATATATATATATATATATATATATATATATATATATATTTAAATGGTAATTGGACAATTATATGAAGCAAAATTTAAGCAAAACATCATATTAGTCTAGATTTATACTTAAGTATAATAAATTAGTGAAACGATATTGTATTCATTTTATAAAAAACATGAAATAGGACGATAGAAAGAAAAAAAAAGAAAAAAACATTCATTGCATATAGAATTAATCAAAATAATCAAAAGGAAGGAAAACTAGTTCACTCTTGCTGCTTTTGAGCTAAAGTTCTGGATAATCAAGATTGACAAAAAGTTGCTAACTGGGGGAAAATGGTTATGAACTAACATGTCAAAATGACACACTCAAGTTGCTTCGCAACGTTTTGTTGTCACTTAATATTTCTGCATTTTCTTTATCAATTTGTATAATTACAAACAATGTTGATGCTTTTTTTGGACATTCTCTTTTGTAAATCATATTATGTTATTATTTTCCTTCCAATCCTAGGGTTTTGTTGTCACTTAATATTTCTGCATTTTCTTTATCAATTTGTATAATTACAAACAATGTTGATGCTTTTTTGGACATTCTCTTTTGTAAATCATATTATGTTATTATTTTCCTTCCAATCCTAGGTTGTATGCCAAAGACATAATCGGTGTAAATATTTTATGTAAGTGATCCTATATGTACCCCTTTTCTAGTAATCGAAAAGGATGAAATTTTTCTTTATGGAAAAAAGAGAGAAAGAAAAAGAAGAAAAAATTGCTTCCCAAAGTTCTCGGGGAATGCCCCACTGCTTGGGAAAATAACGCATATGTTGGATAGTAATTTACATTTAAGTAGAAATTCCAATCCTAATCATGAATAATCATATATTTCATAATATTTCTTAAAGTGGAGGATTAAGTGGGGAAGTATTATAATGCAAACTTCTTTTATGAAGTTTTTGAAGTCCCCTTTTATAATCAGATTATCGAGATGAAGAAATCTATAGAAATTCCTTGGAACAACGCATACGTATTTTCTTGGTTGGAAGTGGTCAAAAAATAAAAGAGAAGGTTATATTTATTAATCCTCTAGAATAATAGATCACTTCCGTAACACCTTCCACCCATTTTTTCCTTATAATATATATTTATCCCATTATATTTTATATTTATATATAAATATAATAAAAAGTGGATGACACCTATCCCTCGAGGTCAAGAATGAAACTAGTCTTTTCTCTATTAAAAGAGCACAGCCATTGATCAGGAGTTCATAAATTTTTCTCAAATTTCAAATTTACAGGATTGGGTTGAAACTAGGATGGTTGCGTAGATCTCATCTTCCTTATTCCATCGCCACAAACGGTTCGAAAAATTGATGTCGTATGAAGGAGATATCGTGTTCTAATCGAAATTCCAAATAGGTAAAATTGCGACAGTTTGACCAGGTTTGACTAGGATACACAGTCAGCAAAATGGGTGGATGTATAGTAAAAAAAATGCAATATTCTAAGGAATATTCCTTTCCTCAAAACCAATCAGGGTTTGACAAGTGTCTCAGTTTTATTCGTTGTATGTTTTTGGAGGACCAATCAGGAGGTGCCACATGGCCAGCCCTGAGGCTACCACGTGGCCCTAGAACCGTACAGTAAATTTTTTTTGGAGGCCGCAGGAATCGACCCCCAGACCTCCTGCCCAGCACATGCATGTCTAACAACCCGAGCTACATGATGTTACTTAACCAGTATAGGAATCAGGTTATATTTAAGTTTTATGGAAAATGGAGTTGCGGGTTGGGGAACCACCGATGGTCCCAACCCACCAGCAGTCCCCATACACTCGTTCCATAAAAAATAGTTAAAACGTATCTCTGTGTGATTTAATATGAACCTCTGATAGTTCAACCCATGTTTAAACTTAATTGTAGTTTACGCCTTAGGTTCTGCCTATCCAACTGTTATTGTAACTCGCAGGCTTGGGGTTGGCATGTGGCCACCCCAACTGCTAACACTAATTGTAAATGGTTTATTCAATGGCAGTTTCAGCAAGCCTATCATTTTGGGTGAAAGTGCTAATTTAGCTCCAGTTAAGTGGAGTTCTACACTTTTAGTGGAGCTTTTCTAGGTGAAACTGGGCAAAAGTGTAGGAGCCCCAATTTTCGACCATTCTGAGTGAATGAAGAGTCATTTTTTACTAATTGGAGCATTCTGGAGCCATTGGTGTAGTGAAAAAATCCATTAGAGCACTGTAACTACATGTATTTGCAAAATTTTGAGCATAATGAAAGATGGACATGCCATTAGGAGCTAGACCAGCAGATGTAGCCCATGAGGGGTGAACTGCTTCATCATGCCTGCTATGTAGATTTCATACGGTTACTTATTTTTCTATTTTACACTAATGTTCAATGTTATTTAAGATTATTTCATGCTTCTAATTCACTAAAAATCATCTACATTTCATGGACAAAATTGTCAATCCTTATGCAAACTATTGAAACAAGTATGCACATGTTTATAAACTGAAAAGACACTTAGCACAACATAACTAATATAGTCCTTTCAGATTAGATTCATATAAGAGCTAGTGTTTATTCTCTAGTGTTGTTTTGTGCGAAGAATTGTTTAATTGTTTGCAAGTTTTAGATGCTTACAAGGCTCAAGCTCAAGAGAGGAGAAGTCAAATTGGTGGAAGAAGAAGGGTCTCAAAAAGAGCCAAAGAAAAGGAGAGCAAGATTTCCACAATCTCCACCACCCATTTCACCTCCTAAAGACGCAGAAGTTCCATTAAGCATGCCTTAAGAGGAAGGAGAAATCCATGAAGAAGTTGATCCCAAGGAGGAAGAAAGAGTGTTCATGAAAGCATTCCTTGACATGACTGAGATGGTTAGAATATTTTATCAAGAAAGGAATGAGAGACTAGAAGGAGAAAGGTCTGAACTTCATAAGGAAGGACAAGGATCTTTAGGAGGTCACCATGATGAAGATAAGTCAAAGAAGGGAAATGGAGAAAATGGAGGCAATGGAGAGCCATCATCCTCACCCTCATCATCATCATCCTCTACTTCTTCTTCAATAAATTAGCCACACAAGTCAAAAGAACAATGGTAAAAGTCCTTTTTAAAAACTTGATGTTAAATTTGAATTGCCTATGTTTAATGGTGAAGTCAATGCGAAGAAACTTGATAATTGGATTAGGTAATTGGAGGTCTATTTGATAATCCAGAACATTCAAGATGATGATACCAAAATTCAATTAGCTTCATTGAGAATGGAAGGTGCAACACTTATTTGGTGCGAAGCCAAGACAAAGGAGGAAATCAAGAAACATGGTAAGATTATTCTATCATGGTCATATTTCATTACTGCTATCAAACAATAGTTTTATCCATTAGCTCATATGCAGAAATCCATCATGAACTGGCAGAACTTTAGGCAATTAAAGGGACTAAATGTGCAAGAATACACCCAATAATTGAGGCGAAGAGCTCTCTTATTAGGGGTAGATCTGCAGAGCCAAGATACTTTGCTCAAGTATATAGGAGGCTTACATATCTACCTAAAACATATTATTCTCATGTTTAACCCCACTAGTCTAGATGAAGTATGTGTTCAGGCCACACATCTAAAAGCTAGAGGGAAGAACATTTCTGAAGAGGGTAGAAAGAAACCTTTCAAGGGTAAAACCAAGGAGAAGACCTCAAAAGGTAAAAACAAAAATAATGCATCTGTTAAGAAAGAGGGAGAAAAAATTGTTTGTAAAAATTGTTCAAATAAGGCCATGATGAAACTCATTTTTGGAAATTACATCCTGAAATAAGGCCAAAGAAACCCAGTAACAAAATGAATAAGAGAATTGCTGCTACAACTCAACATGATTTTAGATCTGATTCAGGTGATGAATCTAAGATTACAGCCATGGGATTGAAGAACATGAAGGGAAAAGAAATTTACACTAAACCCAGTACTAGTACATCAAATTGTTACATAACCACTCCAAATGAAGAAGAAAGAAATGATTTGTTTCATGTGAGGGTCATATCCAAACATACCAAGATTGACACACTGTTTGAAAGTGGGTCACAAGAAAACTTAATATCTCAAGACTTGGTTAAGAAACTTAACCTTAAGACCATACCACATCCAAAACCATATCCATTAGGTTGGATTTGTAAGGATGCAAATTTACAGGTTTCAAAGAAATGTATATTGTGGTTTGCAATCACTGCAAATTTTGTTGACACAGTTGAATTAGATGTGGTTCCACTTAACATCAATGGTATTGCATTAGTGATTCCTTACTTGTATGAAAATAAAGTGATCTTCTATTGCCATGAGAACAAGTTATTCAAATATGGCAAGGATTTCATTTTTAGAGCACATCGCAAGAAGAAAAACATTGCTATGGCAAATGTTGGACATGTAAAGAGGCTGGTAAATTCAAGTAAGAATATTGCTCTTCTTATGATTAAGCGTAAATATGATGTTAATAATGAATCATTTAAGGGATGTGATCCTAAGTTGAAATCAGATCTATATGACGTAGTTAATGCACATCATGATATGTTTCGGGAGCCAACAGTATTGCCTCCAAAAAGGGAAATTCAACATGAGATTCAGTTGCAGCAAGATTGTCCTCTTCCAAACATCGGTATGTATCACATGTCGATAATGGAGAATGTTGAAATAAAGAAGCAAATCAAAGAGATGTTGGACAAAGGAATCATAAGGCCAAGCACCTAACCATGCAGCCCACCTATAGTCTTAATACCAAAGAAAGATGGGACTTGGCGCATGTGTGTAGATTTCTGAGCTTTGAACAAGATTACAGTAAAAAATCGTTACCCACTCCCAAGAATAGATTATTTGCTTGATCAGCTGAAAGAAGAAATTTTTTTCACTAAGTTAGATATACGAAGTGGATATCATCAAGTAAGAATTGCAAAAGTGATATATGGAAAAATGCATTCAAAACCAAAAGAGGACTCTTTGATTGGCTAGTTATGCCTTTTGTTTTGTGTAATGAACCGACAACTTTCATGTGTGTTATGGATAGTGCTTTGTGTCCATTCCTTGATGAATTTTTTATTGTGTACTTAGATGACATATTGATTTTCAGAAAAACAAGAGAAGATCATGTCTTGCATGTGAATAGAGTCCTTGATATTTTGAAGAAAGAGAAATTGTTTCTTAAGATGTCAAAGTGTGAGTTTGGAAAGACTTCTTTGGTCTATTTGGGAACTATTTTAGGAGGAGAATTGAGGATTGATCCTTCTAAAGTGGAAGCCATTGTGAATTGGCCCACACCCAAAACAGTAACCGAGGTAAAAAGTTTCTTAGCTGCAACTCAATATTAGAGAAATTTTATTGCTAAATTTTCTTCCATCACGGCTCCTATGCACGTAGTGAAAAGTGTGAAGAAAGGCTTCCAATGGGGAGGAAAATAGCAACAAGATTTTGAATATTTAAAATACAGGATCAGTTCAGCTCCAGTCCTTGAATTACCAAATTTGACACAACTATTTGAGATTCAAATCGATGCTAGTGATTATGCCATGGGCGCAGTGCTTTTGTAGCATGGTAAGCCTAGCACCTTTCATTATGAAACTTTTAATGGTGTTGTGAATAATTATCCTACATATGACAAAGAACTATGTGCGTTGGTATAAAGTATCAAGAAGTGGAAACACTACGTGATGGGTAAAGAGACTATTGTACACACTAATCACCAACCATTATAGTACTAGCAGTCACAAACAAAACTGCAGCAATCAAGACATTTCAGGTGGATGGGATTTCTTCAACAATTTCACTTGTTTATAAGGTACAAGAAAGGTATTTTCAATAAATTTGCTGATATGTTTTCAAGACCAATCATTAGTGCTTCTACTTTACTCAAAAATGATTATTTTGTACATGAGAATTACATAGAATAATATGCACATGAAATTGATTTTCAAGATGTGTATACTAGTTTAAGTGAAGGGAATCAAGTTGAATAAAAAGATTATGACGTGCAAATGTTCTGTTTCATTTGGGCAAGCTATATATTCCACAAGGAGAGAGGCGAAGTGTCATGAGAGATGCTCATTAATCTCTTATTGCTAGGCACTTTGGGGTAAGCAAAACAATGGTGCATCTACTGAGGTATTGTTATTGGCCTCGCATGGTAGATAGTGTGTGACGTTTTATAAGAGGTTGTTCTATGTGTGCAACAAGTAAGCCTAGTAATAGGAAGCTTGGGTTGTACATTCCACTACTGGTACCATCAAGGCCACGAGAGAATGTCTCCGTGGAATTTTTTGGAGGTCTGCCTATGGGCGGAAACGTGAAGCTGGGTTACACTTTTTGTGAGAATCGGGGGGCAAAAAAAATTTTTTCGGCAATAGTTCGGTCGAACATTTTATAAAGTTCGGTCGAACTTTATAATAGTTCGGTCGAACTATTTTAGTACGTTCGGCCAGAACTTTGAGTCCGTTAATATATGACTAAACGACTGTGACGGCCCGATGACGAATTTTTGCCGGAGGTTTGGAAAACCGTAATGGTAGTTCGGTAGAACTCATTTGAAAGTTCGCGCGAACTACGTTTTATAAATAAATTGCCCGCGAAGGTTGTCGATTTCCTTTATTTGTTTTCATTGTTTACGCGCGTCTTTTTTGTTTTACGTCGTTGATTGTAGTTCTGGCGATTTCCGCGCGATTGCTTTGAGTCGAGGTTCAACGCGCCACCGTTAAGATCGATTGTTGGTCGAGGTTCAACGCGCCATGGGTTAAGATCGATTGCTTGTCGAGGTTCAACGCGCCACCCAGATAAGATCTGCCAGGGTACGTTACGGCCAGGATGTTATTCAATTTATGTTATTCAATGCTCATATCCCGAATACGGGTGTATAAGTATTGCCACATGTGTTTAGATTAATACTAGTAACCATTCACGTATTATGTATAATGAACTCAAGCATGAAGATGATAACAGCTTGTTGATTACTTTGGGATTGAGCTTTATACGTAAGCGGATTTATATGAAACCTATGTAAACAAGCGTATAGAGTGTGATTGATCCCGGTAGTGTGATGAAACCTTTACAGACTGCTAACTATATATGATAAAGTCAATCGTATTAGTACTTACAATATCAATACCTTATAAGAGATTACGGATTTTTTCTATGTGTAGAAAGCTATCAATTTGGTTCATAGAGAAAACTCCATTGATTACTACTAGTTAAGCGATTAATAACCCTGTTACTCCGCTTATTATGTAGATACTGTAATAGGTACATATACTCAGTAGTTTCCACAGACCTCAAAGCCAGACATCCTGCGGCAAGGGACGGCTCCCCTCTACGCGCGGTTCCAATTCCGAGCTTTTTATTGAATTGGTTGATCCGCCCGGTTTAAGCATCAATAGTGACTCGGTGGTTGTCTGGAAGCATTGAGTTGATTGGGTTGGCCGAGCAGCGAGAGAACAGAGGCTCAGTAGGCATAGGCATCGTAGACAGAGGGCGGAGAACTCTTAGTTATCTAACTAGTGCTTATTATGAAACAACTATGATTCTTGGTTAATGATTACGGGCGTGTGGAAATAAAACACCTGTATTATAGAAGCTTAGCTATGATACAAGATTAGCAGTGTGTAATGAGTGAGATATGGATATCATTGATTATGATAGAACAATAACCATTAACTAGAATAACATTATTACTTAAACATAGTTATGAGTTACGACTTATCAATGTAAGGAGTGTAATCCCCCGTTTAATTACCTATACTGATAAAGGATTCAGTGCATGTAGTTGAAATACGTACTTGTTATACTAGTATTCAGATATGATCATTCATTAGTATAAACACGGATAAATCACTATGATTACACTATCATTATTCATAACAATACTATGATTACAGTCTTAATAAAAGCATGAGTGCTGGTTTAGATCACCACTTTAGAACATGAGTGGTCATAACACCATTGGTTCGTAGTAGAACTCTTAGACTACGTGTGTAATGATAAAGCTTCATGATATTACTTTCATAGCACATTTTCATCAAAAAAATTTTCTCAAAAGCATGTACGTAGATCCTAGATCCTACTCTCCCCGAACATGTATTTCAATCATAAGCAAGCATTAAAGCATTAGCAATACCCAAAACAAAGACAGTGAGAACAATCCTCAAAAGATTAATTTTCATCCCACTAAAGAGCAACCCTCTTACCTACCACGTAGTTTATATTTTGTTAAATTAAATATCAAATGTTGTTATTATAGAAGATATGAACATTGTCAATTTCATAGTAGGATTTTAACTAAATGATTAGTTTGTTGGAAAGTAATAGATTTTGGTTTGGTTTAGATAGGAATTATAAAAATCATATTATAGGTTCAATTAATTAACTTTTTCTAAATTGTATGAACCATTGTAGTGTTTGTAGAAGTTAAATTTAACTTATCCTTGTTGTGTATTTGAAAAAATAATTGGATCATAAAAAGTTCAATGATTTATTCTCTATCATGTTTTTCAATTGATTTGACCCTAGTCAATATGGTATTATTCTTTATCACAAAACTAGAAACTCCACTAATGAGGAACTCTATTACTTTATTCCTTTTTGCGTTTCTTTTCTCTTAGTATTAGCCTTAAACGTTGATTTTTGTTAGTTAGATATGATATGATACTTTAAGAACCAAAACTTTGGAATTTCTCCAGAGCACTTCATATAGTTTATCTCATTTCTAGGGCCTTCTAAATACTTATTTTGAATGAAGAAGCATGCTAAATGCCTTTCTTTTTTAGAGGCTTTTTTAAATACTTATTTTGAATGAAGAAGCATGTTAAATGCCTTTCTTTCTTCAAAAGCATGTGCATATACACGTTTTCTTAATGTAAAGTGTGTATACATTATGTCTACATTTCCATTTTTGATTGAGAGTTAATTTCTTAGCATATATTGTGCAAGTGTACTTCAGAAGTATAAGAACCCTTTGGATTGACATTTAATGCAAGTAATTTATCTCACAATTTATTTACCGATTAGGATGCTTTGACCTAGTAACTTGAGAGATGAAAAAGATCCTATCACATTAACATGAGGATCCATTTTCACAATGAACATTAGGAAAAGACAATATTCATTACAGATTGGTAATATAGTCAACTAGTAGACTATTCAATTATTAACAAAGTTGATGAAAAAAATGCAAAGGAATTTAAGGTTGCATTTCAATTTTGAAAATTTTCTACAATAATTTTTGTAGGATAATTTGTTAATGCAAGTTTCCATAGTTATTTATAATTTTTTATTTTTTTTTAATAGAAAAGAGCTTTCAACCAAAAATACCCAAGGTTAGTCCCGCGTGTGCCCTTTGAGACACATTAGGTCATCCCACCAATTCATGCCCCATGCTTCATGAGTTGAAGGGTATCCTTCATACCCCTTAAGCACCCCCACATTCTCCCCCACTCCATCATGTGATGTTGCCACCTCATCACGTAATCAAAGGGTTTAAGAACCAACGACCTCTTGTCTATTTATGTGAAACACAAACATTATACACAACATTGTCTCAATCTCCGAGCGATATCAAGATGTGTTGGTCACCATACATCATGCCTCAATAGTAGCACCACCACTTACACCAACCTCATATGTTGATGATTCCTCTTCCACCATTTTATTATGTCACGAACTCGGTTAATTAGTATTTGGCATGCCCTTGAGTGCTCTATGTTAAAGACACTAATCTCATCTATATGTGTCCTCTACTCATCAAATACCATCATCATGCATGCATCAAGTGACATATCCCCCTCATCGAGATCCCAATCACTCTAATTTTGGATGCTCCTCATACACTAAGTACCTTGACCATATCAATGGAATGCCCAACTCCTAGCATGGTTCCCACCACACCAACACAACTATTGGAGATTCAAACGACCTCACCACTTAGAAAATGATACGAAATTATTTCACCCCTTGTACTAGAACAATACATAGAAAGAATAACATAATTAATAGAAGAGATAAAAATATGAATTAGAGAAAGGCATGGATCACATATTAAAGGAAATAATAGAGCTCATGTACAAATTTCCATATTTGTTGCATTTATGTGTGTCTAACATAACTCTACTTTCAACATCTTGCTATCATGCAACATGCACCATACTTTGAATTTGCAAAGACCCGGGGAATTCTCCACCCCCCATTTAAATGACCCTACAAGTTGATTCTTTTAGTTTTTTCACTCTATAACCATCGACGTACGATTATGCATGATGGAGAATCTCTAGCGCTTTCCCTTGTTAATATATTTAACAAGGGAAAGCGCTAGATATTCTCAGGGTCATGCATAGTCATGCGTTGGATTTGGTGATAATTGTCTCCATATTTTGGCTTTAGCATATATTGTGCAAGTGTACTTCGAAGTATAAAGAACATCGGATTGACATTTAATGCTTGTAATTTATCTCACAATTAATTTACCCATTAGGATGCTTTTGACCTAGTAACTTGAGAGATGAAAAGATCCTATCATCATTAATGTGAGGATCCATTTTCACAATGAACATTAGGAAAAGACAATATTCATTGCAGTTGGTAATATAGTCAACTAGTAGACTATTCAATTATTAACAAAGTTGATGAAAGAATGCAAGGAATTTAAGGTTGCATTTCAATTTTGAAAATTTTCTACAATAATTTTTGTAGGATAATTTGTTAATGCAAGTTTCCATAGTTATTTATAATTTTTATTTTAGAAAAGAACCTTCAACCAAAAATACCCAAGGTTAGTCCCCCCAGTATTGCCCTTTGAGACACATTAGGTCATCCCACCAATTCATGCCCTATGCTTCATGAGTTGAAGAGTATCCTTCATACCCCTTAAGCACCCCCATTTCTCCCCACTCCATGTGATGTTGCCACCTCATCACGTAATAAGGGTTTAAGAACCAACGACCTCTTGTCTATTTATGTGAAACACAAACATTATACACAACATTGTCTCAATCTCCGACGATATCAAGATGTGTTGGTCACCATACATCATGCCTCAATAGTAGCACCACCACTTACACCAACCTCATATGTTGATGATTCCTCTTCCACCATTTATTATGTCACGAACTCGGTTAATTAGTATTTGGCATGCCCTTGAGTGCTCTATGTTAAAGACACTCATCTCATCTATATGTGTCCTCTACTCATCAAATACCATCATCACTGCATGCATCAAGTGGATTCTCCTCATACACTAAGTACCTTGACCATCTCAATGGAATGCCCAACTCCTAGCATGGTTCCCACCACACCAACACAACTATTGGAGATTCAAACTGACCTCACCTCTTAGAAAATGATAAGAAATTATTTCACCCCCTTGTACTAGAACAATACATAGAAAGAATAACATATAATTAATAGAAGAGATAAAAACATGAATTAGAGAAAGGCATGGATCACATATTAAAGGAAATGTAAGCCAACCTAGAAAGAAACAAACTCTTCACTCCCACTTCAAATAATTTTTAAGAGTAAACAATGAAAACAACAAATTGATCTATGTACTAGATGTACAACATTCAACCATACCTATATAAAGAGTGTACAATGAAATTAATGTTGGTTTACTTCAACACTTGGAAAATATCTTGTTTCTATCTCATTTGTGGAAGTTATGCAAATATGAAATAAAGATATGAGGTTATGAAGTTCTTAAATTTGATGAAGTGTAGATGACCCTACTTTTGAGGATTATCCTATAGAGTTATAAAAGGATGAATCAAAGGGAATAAAAATGTAATTCATAAACATTTTCATATATTCCTACTAATAAATAAAATATTATTACGAGAACTATATGCTAGATTTAGGAGAAAAAGCTAATGTAATTCCTTTGAAAGTGATGAAATAATTAGGCCTTACAACAACTAGGGCATATAGAAATGTATGTGCTATGGATCCTATGAAAATCGGGATGGGTAGAGTAATAAATACACATGTTTTGAAATTTTTTGAGGAGTAACTCAAATCATGCATATATACAAAATGAAGTGGCTACTCTCTTCATATTCCATGAGGGACTATTGTTCTTCCTAAATACTATTCATATCATGTACCTCTACGAATTATTTCTAGTGAAATTAAATGACTTGAAATTAAATTTCCTAAAGCCTATTGAAATTTCTCCTTCAAAATAAGGATGCACTCCCCATTTGATTCTCACGGATAGGTTGTAATCATGAGGCTCTCGCTCAAGAGTGGACCTTCACAAAATCTTGTGACATCTTGTCACAAACAAAACCATCAAAGCCGAAAACACATCATTTTTCTCCTTCAAAGAAAAAAAAATTCACATCATGTGAATATGTCCATGTACTCTTACATATTGGTGTACAAAACCATCAACCAAACAAGTTGACAAAAACATGCCTCTTCAAACAACTCGACTCTTAGCTCAAATAATAGAGCTCATGTACTTTCTCTAACAAGGGAAAGCGCTAGATATTCTCCATCATGCATAATCGTACGTTGGATTTGGTGATAATTGTCTCCATATTTTGGCTTTTTGACCCGCAAAACATAATTATTTTTAGAAGGGAGGGAAGGAGGGATGATCACATTGACTTGCTTGATGACACCGTCTATGAAGATTAACTAGTACCTCAAGAATTATTTTTTTTGCGTAGGGAAAGAGACACATTCCCATGTCTAGTTCTTTGATATTGTTAATGCCTCTGAGTGTTTACTTCTACAAGTTCTATAGGCGAGTAGCTCAGCAAGGGCAGGTAGCCTCTGGATCTCATCTTTTATGAAAGGTGACATATCTAGTAAATGCCCCTGCATGATCAATCTACGGAATGGATCTAAATAGAAGTTCTTCATTTTTTAATATTCAGTAAAACACAACAACTTTAAGGTAAACTATGTACATGTTCCATTCATCATGAACAGAAACCTCACAAGCCTCCTTGGCTTTGGAGCATTTTCCATGTTTTTCCATAACCAAGACCCAAATAATTAGGCCCTTCTTGAAGAACATTTTGGCTCAACTATGCCTTGTACATGCTTGCCTTTAAAACCCTTTACTTTCATAGCACATTTTCATCAAAAATTTGGACCTTGTTCCTCTAATGTCTCTAATGTCTCTCAAAAGCACGTACACATTCATTTTCGGAGGGAAATTGAAGGTAGAAACCAATAGCTAATTCTTCTAACTAACCTCTGACTAAAATGAGCTAAATTGTACTTTGATACGAACTTGATTTAAATTGTCCACCCCACATTAGGCACCAATGATTATAACCTTTAATGGGCTAGCACTAGTTTGTAATCATCATCTCAAAATGGCCTAGTAGATGAAAAATTATCATGTTTGTAATCATCGTTTCACACCATCTATGTATATGACCCTTCTACACATTATATGATTGAATTTATGGTAGGTCATCCCTTCTATCTAGACCACGATTGATTGTGACATTAGGTGAATAAAGGAAATTTGATAAGGAAATGATCAGTATAAGTTTGTCCTCCTCCACGCACTCCATATCTAATGATTGCCTATTTTTTCTCTTCCAACATTTTATTTTGGAAATTCATTTTGGTAGTTAATTCTACTATTTAGTCACAACACACTTGGAAGTCAAAGAAATTGTTATATACACTACTAAACTCAATTAACATTGTTTGTTATTGGACTTTACAATAACAAACAACTTAGAGTTCATTAATGTAGTAGTGTATAATATGATAATTATATGTATAGTGGTGTGGCTATCGATAAAATTAGTTGCTAATGAATTTCGAGAATAGAAAGTTGGAAGTGGAAAATTGAGAAATCACTAGCTATGGGGCGGATGGAGGAGGACAAGCTAGAAACTATCTTACGCTTATAAATTGTATTTTATTCACCCGTCGTCACAATCCATTCATGGGATAGGTAGAGAGGATGACATTTCAAAAATTTATGCATATAATATGTGAGAAGGGGTCATGTATGAGATGGTGTGAAGTGATGATGATGGACATAGTAAATTTTCATGTGCCAAAGTCATTTTTAGATGATGATGACAAACCAATATTAACCATTTTTAAGGTTATAATCATTAACAAGAAATATGGGTAAGGGAAATTCAAAGTGCCAAATTCTAAGGGAAAAAGCCATATTTGCTTCTCAAAAAACTTTATTTGATATATTCTTAAAAAACCAAGTACAAATTTTAGTAATCCTAGAATCATGCTTTACATAAGGTAAAAGTGGGGAACTCATGACGTGACATGGTAAATATAGAACATATTGGATTTAACATCCCCAAATTGGATTTTACTCTGAGGTATTGATTTTTTGAAATCTATTTTGTGAATGTTGACCAATAGATATACATCATGGAGGATGAAAGACGAAGATCAACCGAGATCCCATATGGAGTCTCGGGGATCGGAGGATGTTCACAGTATTTAAATATAATCTTAAATCTACATACATGTGTGTACATATGGAATTGATTTTTTTTACTAACTTTGTGAGTGAAATTAGTTGTTAACAAGTTTCATATTTTAATTTTTTTATGAGGCAAGAGGAGAAGGCTTTCTACCCCATCAATGGAGCTGTGGCCAAGGTTCAACCAGGTCGAGGTAGCGAGGTGCGGAAGGGGGTGATATTTATTCCCTGCGAAGGCCAGCACAGAGTCTAATCTCGAGCATTCGCTGGGTTCTCGCAGTGAGTCGTTGTGAGTTCGTTCTCGGCGAGGGTCATGTTGGAGATGATGTTAACCAATAACATCAAGGTTGCCATCAATTTCAATATTTTTTCATTAAATTTTTACAACTTTTTTTTACACATGTTTTTTTCTAATATATGAAATTATATATATATATTGATGCGGAGGCTCAAAATGTTCGAGCCGTGTGGTCAAAAAAGACGCAGAGCAGCGCACTACATTGAAGAAGAAGGCTGTCAACCTAGCACAACTTATCCGATGCTGAGATTACTAATATACCATGGGGAAAGGAACATGGCGGAATGCACCTTACAAAGGTGTCAAAGCCTTTATGCAAAATTGCGAGACGGATCTCCGAGGATTTGACTCTACTGTCGAGAGTAGACAAAGCCCTACGGATGGTTACACATTCATTGAGTGAAATGGTAAAAGTGTACAAAGATTTGGGGCCAACCACTGATTCGTTTGTAGAAGTGATGAGACAGAGAAGAGAAGCGATGATAGGTCCCGATAAATGGCAGGACATAAAAAAACAAGTTTCAAGAGAGCAGGCTAAGTCAATGTTTAATTATAAGGAAGGGCCAAAAAAAGAAAAGATGTTGAAGGTGCAGTATTTCAAGCACCCGAGACATAGCAAAATATTTGTATAGTCGACATCTTGCGGCCTTTGGAAGGCTTCCATGGAACGATGAGGTTCCTCTTTATTTTGCACAAATGTTTTATGCAGAATTTTCAAGGGTATGAAACCCGACTACGATGATCTTCCTTCGAAATTTTTTGGCCCGGGGAGAGGTCGATTATGTCAACGTAAGAGCGCAAAGCGAGATGCGGAGTTGCCTCGCCCGAGCGCCATTGGTGAGATCGACCGTCTCGAGTCGAAACCTTGCGATCGAGAGATGGATGCGACTTCTCAAATAAGTCGTGAAAGCAAGAGATGTTATGATCGAAAATGTTCATAGCGGATTGAGTGGAGTCGATCTTGGCTTAAATCGACAAAGAGCACGTGAATATGCACGTGCCAATTTTGTTTATCATACGAGATGAGGAGATTTACAACATGAATGTTGAAGATCTCCGAACATACGCAATAAATTTTCGCAATGGTTTCGCAAGACCTAATTTTTCGTGAGGAAGAGGGACACTGAACGGTATGTGTTAGTGACCTTAGGATTTGAAATTATATTTACATATACATGTGTAAAATTTGTAATAAATACATGTGTATGTACACATGTATACATTTATTTGTATGTGTACATTAATCTAACAAAAATGTATGATTATATGTTAAAACACCATTTGCAGTTCTCGAGGCATGATGCGTGATGAAAATGTTAATATTACGTTCGGGACCTACGGCTCAAACGATGCGGATGGGTACTCCCCATCATGATATGTTGGCACATGTATGTTAGTGTTTTTTAAGTGACTCTAAAATAAATAATTGTTGCCACACATGTACATGTATGTATATATATAATTCGATAAAATGTTTTTAACAATAGCAGATTCATCTGCTCGATGTTTTTGGGATCCGGTACCTTCTTCTTCTTTAGGAGATATACCTTCTACTTCATTGGGAGATGACCAAGTATGGACAATTTTTCACAAGTTCAAAATTTATGTTACCTCAAAAAGTTCCATAAAAAATTGAGATATAGAGAGAGAGATCTATATTTTGAGTTATTTAAAATTTTTTGAATTTAGGTTTGTATAGAAGATTTTTTTTAATCAGAGGACTTTAGCGACGGAGATAGGGACATCCGACGCATTTGAAGAAGTTGTCTTTAGTTATTTTTTTTAATATTATTGTTCAAATAAGTTTATATATATGTACACACGTGCATTTTCATTTGAAAGTTTTTAATTTATATAAATTATTTACATATATATATATATATATAAATTTATATTTAAATTTCGTACATGTATATTGTACTGAGTTACCACTAGAGATGTTTCTATGGCGCGATCCTCTTCATCAAATGGAGAGGCAACCTTCGAGGTATTGCGCGATTTTTTTTGTTATATTTTGTTTTTTACATGAAGTTCTAGATATATATATTCTCGTTAATTTTTAAAAACTTCAAATTTTAATGTTCAAGTACATGTACATTGTGTATGTAGGGTTTTCCCTTTACAAGATAATGAAAGCCAACCGGGACCCGGAGGCTAGATCTTCCATTTGACGGACAAGACATACGAGTAGATTTGATTTTATTTCAAAATTTAGATGGTTTTAAAAATTTGTTAAACTTGATACGAGTTTGATACTTGAGTGAGATTTACAATTTTTGGACATATTTTATTACAATATGTTTTTTTTGGACATATTTTTGGACATATGTTAAATTTTTTTTGTTGGATAGTTGAATTATAATTGGCATGGCATGTGATATTTAATGTTTTAAATGTTTTTTGTTAGATAGTTGAATTATAATTGGCATGGCATGTGATATTTAATGTTAAATGTTTTTGTTAGATAGTTGAATTATAATTGGCATGGCATTTGAAGTTTTTAAAACTACGTGAATGATGGAATGTGAACCTACATTTGCACATGTGGTAAATTGAAATGTTACTTGTAACAAGACAATCCCCATTGATTTCATTACATTATATATGTTGATTTCTGATTTGATATAATTGCATACATATGATGGTACATTACTTGTAAAGTCATTGGATTAATAACTTGTTCATTGATTTCGAGTTTTCTTTGGATGGTTTTAGTACTTTTGGCATGTGAATGTGAAGTAATGTTGTCATTGAATTACATTTGACATTTGATATTTAATGTTAAATATTTTTGTTGGATAGTTGAATTATAATTGGCATGGCATGTGATATTTATTGTTAAATGTTTTTGTTGGATAGTTGAATTATAATTCTAATGGTATCTGAAAGTTTTTAAAACTACATGAATGATAGAATAGTGAACCTACATTTGCGCGTGGTAAATTGAAATGTTACTTGTAACAAAACAATCGCATTGATTTCATTATGTAGTATATGTTGATTTCTGATTTGATATTTAATTGCATGTATGATGGTACATTACTTGTAAAGTCATTGGATTAATAGTGTTCATTGATTTCGTGTAACATGAATGATAGAATGTGAACCTACATTTGCACATGTGGTAAATTGAAATGTTACTTGTAACAAAACAATCCGCATTGATTTCATTATGTAGTATATGTTGATTTCGATTTGATATAATTGCATGTATGATGGTACATTACTTGTAAAGTCATTGGATTAATAGTGTTCATTGATTTCAGTGTAAGCGCAAAAAAATTATCTACAATGTAGAATGATTTTTGTGTTATAATAACTAAACCTAATAATATTGGAGAGCAAGAGAGACTTGAGGTATGGTGTTTACTACAAGAGTTTGAGCTAAAATATTTAAATGGTTTATCTATCTTTCATAAAATAGTTTAAGATTGATCACAAAAATTAAGAGTTCATGTCTCAGTCCATCATTGGTATGGTCCATCATAGAATGATCATCCATGTCAATGACTCTTAAGTCTATCTTTCCAAACCATGACCCCTACTCTCACATGTGTGCTTTTCATGACACCGGTCGTGCTACTTTTTATCCTTGAGTTGACCGCCTTGAAAGCACTCAACTCTTTCTCGATGCTAGCCTTCCTCTTTCTAAGAGATGAAGGCTGCCTTTTCGACTTAGGAAGCTATGGGTAGCCCCGTGTCTATCAAAGCGAGAGAACTTTTTCCCATGTACGGTTGTAGACATGAATCTCAAGTCCAAGGAACTTTCATCATCATTCCTCCTTGTCTTGTGCCTTACTTTCGCAATCTTCTTAAACATTTCCTCTTCCAATATGTTTTTCGAAACTAGCCCTTGGCTTAAAACGGTTGCTTTTCACATATCTCTTCTCATGAAGCTCCATATAACAATTTGATCCCGGGCTTGCTTGAATTGGTTCAAGCTCTTTCTTTTTTAGAATTCCGTCTAATTGCTCCAATACAGACATATATTGACTCCTTCCAAAGCGAAGTGCACCAATCCTCTTAGTGTGGTCGTCTTATTTTCCAAGTGTGCCAACACATGCATTTTCTTTCTTCAAACCAATAGGTTTCGGATCAAGAAAGTCCCTCTTGATCTTATCTTCCATGTTCTTGACTTTACCACGCAGCGTGGTGCTTATTTCCTTCAAGTGAGCCCTTTCCATAAAGAGTTCTGAAGTCTTTGTTCACCTTGTCGTATCTCCATGTCAAGCTTTTCAATTTCAGCGGTTTGTCTAGAAAGTCCCATCCTTGGAATTTCTTGCGTGAAAACAAGTAGGTTGAACCAACGTTGGTCTCAGTGCATTGGAATTCATTAAAGAATTGGTCATTGGCGGCACTTCAAGCTAGGAGTGAGCATCGTCACCAACCTACATTGAATATTTTACACTCCCTATGGTGAATGATACTTTAAATTGATTGATAGTCTAAAGACTTTGAATTTTTCGAATGCCAAAATGATCTTACAAAGTGAGTATTTATAATATTCTAGTAGGTCATTCGGCGACAACTTTTACCAAAAACTTGAAACGACTTTGGTGTGTGATATTTAATTTGTTAAATGTTTTTTGTTGCATTGTTGAATTATAATTGGCATGGCTTAACGGTGCTTTTCACATATCTCTTCTCATGAAGCTCCATAGAACAATTCGATCTCGAGTGCCGCTTGAATTGGTTCAAGCTCTTTCCTTTCGAATTCTATCTAATCGCTCCAATACGACATATATTGACTCCTTCCAAACGAAGTGCATCAATCCTCTTAGTGTGGTCGTCTTAGTGTGGCATGTGATATTTAATTTGTTAAATGTTTTTGTTGGATTGTTGAATTATAATTGGCATGTGGCATGTGAAGTTTTTAAAAACTCAGTTTTGGATGGTTTCAATCTACATTTTGCATGTGATATTTAATGAACTTTAAATGTTAAATGTTTTAATGATGCACAATATATAATCGAAAGGGTTTTAAGACTTAAAGTTTTGGATGGTATATCAACCTACATTTGCACATATGGTAAATTGAAATTATGTTACTTGCAACAAGACAATCCCCATTGATTTCATTGTATATGTTGATTTCTAATTTGATATAATTGCATGTATGATGGTACATTACTTGTAAAGACATTGGATTAATAGTGTTCATTGATTTTACTTTAAGCGCAAAAAAATTATTGATAATGTCTAGAACGATTTTTGTCTTATAATAATTAAACCTAATAATATTGGAGAGCAAGAGAGATGAGGTATGGTGTTTACTACAAGAGTTCGAGCGGGGCATTCGGTGACAACTTTTACTAGAAACTTGAAACAAAGAGAATCTATCTTTGGCTAGGACATCATGTAAGATGCTCGACATAAACAATAAAATTGTACTTAAAAGCAGAGATTCGGGCAAGTGGGGACAACCACTTGTTATCTAGAATCCCTTGAGGCTAGGCCATATGGGGACCGAATCACGACTTTACAAAATAAAGTGAAATAGTTTGTACCATATGATTTCGGAGAACATATACAAAAACAATTAATATACAAGAACAATTAATTTCATTCTAGAATATATATATCCAATACATATTTAACATTTTTAATCAATGCACATGTATAGAAAAACTATTTTCGATGGGAAACTAGAGCACGTGCTTGTACCCAAACAATTTGTAACATTTGCAAACCACAAATAACATAAGCGAGTTCAATTTTTAGTTTGAGTACCTGAAATGTTTAAAAGATAATAAATTGTTGTCACGACACTTCACTCAAAAAAAATTCTAATGGAATTCCATCCTCAATAATCCGTTCATGATCGGATTTTGACATTTTCCATTTCTTAATTTTTGATTTTTTCTTTGATTGAACTTCTATCAACTTTATGCGTGCTGCACACACCAAGTGACTATATTGACAACTTATGGAATCGGGGTCATAGTCTTGAGTAAACAAAGTCTCCACTTTGACGAGTTTGTTTGAAAAAGATAACCTTCGAGTATAATAGACCCTTTGTCATGCGAAATCCGTGATCATTATAGTCTTGTAATAATTTCATTTTTTGTTCAGTGCAACGCATCAAATAATACTTCACATTTTCATCGTTGTCAATAGGTGCACTTACAGCAAAAAACATCTCACGCACAATAAAATAAATTTAACATTTAATTATGCATATTTAAATTTAAATTTGTAAATCTTTAAATCATTAAAAAGTAATTCAATTGTTACCTTCTCTAACAAGATCAGAAACTCGATCACCATCGGATGATATTGTAGTTTCCTTTGATTCCATTTCTTCAATAATTGCAACAGAGCATTTTTCCCTTTGTATTTAGCTCGTATGTTTCCAATCGTTCACATACATTTTGTTTTCACGGATACATTGGATTTTGTGTTTGTCTATGCAAACATCACAAAAACAAGATTATTTTCTTTTATCCAATGCAAACACATTTGTGGACAATTTTGTTTGAATTGAATGCAATTTTTCGAGTCCCTTTTATTGTTCCAACTTCATTTCCAATTGATCTATTTACGTCTCCGATTCCAATATGCAGAAAAACCGTTTATATGGAAAATTAGAAAAAAGAATTTGTAAATATGATATCAAAATACTAATTAAAAATAATCATTGCATGATAAATGTACAATGTTTAAAATTAGATTACCAATATAAATTAAATTGAATGTACCTTTGCACTTCTCGTGATGGGTTAATCTCATGGCTTAGAGCATTTTTGCACCATTGAACAACTTCTTCAGCGTTTGCAAGTCGGCGTGCAAAGTGGTTCATTTGATATCTTTCGAAGTACTCGTTTTATGCATGCTCCCGCACCGTCATGTTCTCCTTTTCCATGGCCGATCTCAAAGAAATTCCAACAATGTTTAATGGAGGTTTTCTTATGAAGACGACACAACCAAAAAAAATGATCGTGCAGATTTGAATTGACCCACGTATCCGTCGACCATATCCAATGTTCATTGAATGTTATTCCACGATTTTTCAATGAATCATAAATTTTTCCAAAACAATGTTGTACAAAACATGTATCATGCGTACGATCGTCATCGATATAAAAAATGATATTCTTTAATGATATGTTGATTTTCACTCGTGCTTTCTATATGATCGACATTTTGTTCGACATGTCTATATAGAATATGAACGAGCATGGAGACTTGGTCGGAGTGATAGTATTCACTCTGAATTTCTTTTTGTGGAGCAAATGTGTAGTTTTCTGCAAATCAATCAACGACAAAAATGGTTCCCTGGTGGAAAAATTCACGAGATTTTTTGAATTGCAAGTCTTGCCATCGAGCTCTATGGGAATGCATGGTGTATTTGTAAATTTCAGCTTCAAACTTTCTCAAAAAAGTCTATTAGAAAAATTTTCGTCTTCTCGTAATTCGATTCTTTTAACACTATCTCGCACTTTGAATCGATGTCTGGTATATTCATATCTCTTCCATTTCACTTTCATGTTGGAAAATGATTGATCATTTATATCAGTACGATATTTGTTTTTGAAATTTAGTCAAATTTCTACAATCATCGCATTTAGTCAAATTTCTACCACCAACAGTATGATATTTGTTTTAAAATAGTTCATCGCTTTATCTTTCACATAGAATTTGAGATATGAAATCACGAATGGTGGAAGGAGGAGGTGAATCCTTCCGTAATTTTCTACCAAAATCAAGGAATGTGTCATAATATAATTCAAATTCCACATGATAACGGCAACAACAAGTGTCAGCGTACGGTGATAGGTTTTACATACCATGGTTTTGTTGAACAAAAGCTACTCGAGTGAAACTTGAATTTGACGATTCTCTTCTTTGAACTTGTTGAATAACTCTATTTGAGTGGTTTCCAAGAGATGTTTTTCTATGTTCTTCGTATTGATTTCGTGCTATTCTTCTTCGCATCACATGTCTTGCAGTGGGTGAAACACGCTAATGGTGTTCTTCCAATATTCATATATTATTTTTTTAACATCTTCTCCAAGTCTATCTTTGTATGGTTGCCTACAAATAGCTCTCCAACAAGCGAGTTCATCATTTACGTCTATTTGCGATTCGAAATTTTCGATGTTTGTGCGGAGATTTTTTTTCGCGAGGTTCCCGAGTGCTCAGTGCCATAGATGTTAGATTCAAACGATTCTCTTGAGTACTTGGTGAAACCATTGCCATTTGTATTCCTCTACGTATATTTGAAACATTTTTGATCTCTGAGATCTCTTAATTGACTCTATAGCACTACTCATATTTTTTATCACCTCTTCTTTCATTTTTTTTATCTTTGGTTGATTTTCGAATACCCAATAGTGTCGTCGCTTCTTTTAATTTCCTTGATGATAAGAGACCTTTCAACATTTGAGCTTAGGCTGTCACCTCGGTTTTTGAAAAACATTTCCAAAATTTTCTCGACACGATATCGTATAAAATAGTCGGGTTTTTTATCTCCATATGTGCGAGTGTCGACATTTTCTAACATCTCATTATCGATAGTGATTTCATCCGTACATATTCGAAAAAAATAGTACATATTCAATAAATAAACTAAATTAATAAATATGTCAATAAATATTAGGAAAATTTTAAATATATCAATAGATCATAATATCTACATTTACATACACGATTCAATTTCACGCTTGAGGTTGATTTTCTTCTTCAATATTTTGAGTATCTCTGTCCGTTTACATTAAACAAAATATTTTTCAAACTAGTTCATCAAATAAAAAATTAAGCTTCACATTGTACATTGGGAAAAACTTTAAAAATATATCAATAGATCATAATATTTACATTTACATACCCTGCTTCAATTTCTAGCTTGAGGTTGATTTTCTTCTTCAATATTTTGAGGAATATCTACGTACATTTACATCAAACAAAATATTTTTTCAAACTAGTTTATCAAATAAAAATTAAGCGTTGCATTTTACATTAGGAAAAATTTTAAATATATATCAATAGAGCATGTAATATTTACATTTACATGCACCGCTTCAATTTCGCATGAGGTTGATTTTTCCTCTTCAATATTTGAGAGAGCTTCTAACTTTCTTTTGCGATATTGTCTCGTCTCTTCTCTACGTTCCTCGGGACTTTCTTTTTTCGATCATATTTTCTCACACAAGTTCTTCGATTTTCCCATGATAATAGGGTATGAGGGTCAAAAAAATTTCCTTTAAAAAAATTAGACAATAACTCAATTACAAACAATATCACAAAAGATTTAATTTAAAAAAATCTTTTTCTAAAAAAATACGTCAATCCAATCCAAAAACACGTACATATCTCTAAGAAAAATCACATAGCCTCCAAGAAATGTCTTCCAAAAAAAATTCTTTAAATCTTAAAATGTAAAGACAAAATTTTTGAACAAAAAAAGCTCAAAAGATTTATTTCAACACAAAACACGTACATACCTCAAAGAAAAATCACGTCGCCTCCAAAAATTTCTTCCAAAAAAGTTCTTTAAATTCAAACTTTGAACCTCCAAGAAAAATCACGCCGCTTCCAGAAAATGTCTTCCAAAAAAATTTTTTAACCCCAAACTTTGAAGAAATTTTTTTGAATTCAAACCAAGTTGTAAGATGAAATGATATGTAAAGAAAGCAACATGATTATCTTTATGTAGTTTTGGATAGATTCAGTAAAATGTGTATACTTATGCCATGTAAGAAAACCATTACTACTGAAAAAACTGTTGAACTTTATTTTCAACATGTTTGGGTTCATTTTGGATTTCCAACTTCTAATTTTAGTGACAGGGATTCCAGGTTCATTGAGAATTTTTGGTCAAATCTATGGAATATGATCGACACAAAGTTGAAAAAGAGTACGTCTTTTCATCCACAAATAGATAGACGAACCGAGGTGGTGAACTGAATAGAGGTGCATCTATTGACAATATATTGCAGCAAACATCCTAAGTTGTGGGATGAAGAGCTACATTACATTCAACACACTTATAACTGGGCAAATAAATCTTCTACACAAATCTCATATTTTGAAGTATTCTTTGGGTATTTTCCAAAATCGCCATTAGAATTCATCTTTGGGAATGATGTTGCAATTGATGGCCATAGTGACATTGATTAGGCTCAAAATTTCATTGAGCAAATTCAAGTTATACATCAACAAGTTCAAGAATAACTTGAGAAAAGTCAAATCAAATACAAAGAGAGGCATGCCAAACCTCAGGTTAATCACAAGTTTCAAGAGGGAGATGAGCTATGGTTGCACATTAGAAAATAAATGATGCAAGGGGAACGTAAAATGCTTAAACCCATTCGCCATGGTCCTTTCAAGATCATAAAGCAAGTTGGTAACAATGCATTCCAACTTGATTTGCCTTCTTATATGCAAATGTATTCAGTTGTTAATGTTGAAAACTTACGCTTGTATGAGCCACATTTTATCGATTATCAAGGAAGTGATGTTCATCCTTCCTCTAAGAAGATTTCTCGCCAGAATTTCTGGATTTGCTCAAAGAATATACAATTCTTGACAAGAGAACAAGAGCATCCAAGAGGGGAAGTGTTGAATACCTTCGAGTTGGGCTGAAAGGCACTAAACCAAGCAAGGAAAAATGGATGGAGGTTTGAAAGGTGAGGGAGTTGTACCCTCATCTACTGAACATGTAATCAAGTATTTTCGGGTCCAAAAGCTTCCCAATGGGGAGGACTGATCAGGAGTTGATAAATTTTTCTCTAAATAAAAAGTTATAGGATTCAATTAAAATGAGGATGGTTGTGTAGATCTCTTCTTCCTAATTCTGGCGCCGCGAACGGTTCGAAAAACCGATATTGTATGAAGGATTTATCGCATTCTGATTGAAATGCCAAACAGGTAAAATTGTGACAGTTTGACCAGGTTTGACTGGGTTGCACAGTCAGCAAATGGGTGGATGTACAGTTAGCAAAATGGAATATTTTGAGAAATATTCCTTTCCTTAGAACCAATCAGGGTTTGACAAGTGTCTCAATTTTATTCGTTGTATTTTTTTGGAGGGCCAATCAGGAGGTGCCACGTGGCCAGCCCTGAGGTTGCCACATGGCCTTGGAATCGTACAGTAAAATTTTCTTAGAGGTGGCAAGAATCGACCCCCAAACCTCCTATCCAGCACATGCACAACCAACCACCTAAGCTGCATGATGTTACTTAAACAGTATAGGCATTGGGTTATATTTAAGTTTTATGGAAAATGGAGTTGGGGGTTGGGGAACCACCGACAGTCCCAACCCGTCAGCGGTCCCTATACACTGGTCACATAAAAAATGATTAAAACGTATCTCCACGCGGTTTAATGCTAACCTCTGACAGTTCAACCCGCGTTTAAAACTTAACTGCAGTTTACAACTTGGGTTTTGCCTATCCAACCGTTATTGTAACTTGCGGGTTTGGGGATGGCATGTTGCCACCCCAATCGCTAACACTAATTTCAAATGGTATATTCAGTGGTAGTTTTGGAAAGCACACCATTTTGGGGGGAAGTGCTAATTTAGCTCTAGTTAAGTGGAGTTCTCCACTTTTAGTAGAACTTTTCTAGGTGAAACTGGGCAAAAGTGTAGGAGGCCCAATTTTCGACCATTCTGAGTGAATGAAGAGTCATTTTTGACTAATTGGAGTATTATAGAGCCATTGGTGTAGAGAGAATAACCATTTGAACACTGTAACTACATGTATTTTCAAAATTCTGAGCATAATGGAAGATGGACATGCCATTGGGAGCTGGACCATTAGATGTACCCCAGGAGGGGTGACCTGCTCCATCATGCCTGTTATGTAAATTTCATGTGGTAGCTTATTTCTCTATTTTACACTACTGTTCAGTGTTATTTAAGCTTTTTTTATGCTTCTAATTCACTAAAATTCATCTACATTTCATGGACAAAATCATGAATCCTTATGCAAACTAATGAGACAGGTATGCTTATTTTTATAAATTGAAAAGACACTTAGCACAACAAAACTAATACAGGAATTTCATGTCAATCATTACGAATAGATTCTAGTAACTAGAAAACAAAGATTCTATGATAGAATAATATTGAATACAAAAAGTACAATATGCTTTGTAAGAAGGAAATAAAAATAACAAATATTCACATCATCAAGTGTAGAGCGCAACAAAAATATATGTACCTGTATGTGAAAAAAAACGTGTATCAACTACTGAGAATAGTTAGTGCGTAGGTGGTTTTGGGAATAAATTGTATTCCTAATATTACTTAAGATTTCTGTAGCAAATTAGAGGTAGGCACTAAGGTGTAGGACCTTGGTTCCATGGAAAACGGAACAGAGTCCAATGTCCTATGGCCTCCTAAACAATTGCATTAAAAAACTATACATAAACGAGTATGGAAGTTGAAAACTTTTTAAAATACATCAATTTTGTGAATGAAAATATTTATAAAAAAAATTCTAATACTGGAACCATTTAAACCCATAAATCATAAGGATGGTTCAATCCTAAGAGACACTATTGCATATCGCATTCGGAACATGGATAGAGTGCATATCCATTACATATAATAATTTCCTTACACCGTGATAGAATCAACATTAATTGAAAATATATTAAAATTATGATATGAAAGTAGAAAATACTCATACAAAATAAGCATAGTCTCAAGGAAAAGAACAAGCCCACATATGGTAGAGCGTTCTGGAGGTAGAAAACCTCAAAAAAATTAAATAGAGAAATTTATACAATTATCCATACTAAAATTATCATGGAGCACCTTCGAAGAGAAGGAAGGTGTATAAACTGTCTCATTCTATAAACCCTGAACATTGACTTCATCAAAGTCTAAAGAAATTAAGCTCAGAGCTCAACCTTGAGAACTGAGAAAGCCTTAAACATAACGGGTTAAGAACAAGGCCGAAGTTCAGTACCTGTTACAGCTAGAGGGTTTGGCCCTGAGAAACAAAACAAAAAAGAAGACGTAGAGTAAGAAAACCAATTCCATTGCAAATTAGGGGTTTCAGCTTACTAGAACTCAGTGGTGGTGACCCATGGAGGCTTGTTGGGATTCTTCCAGAAGTACTCGAACTGCCCAGACTGTGCATTCAAACCCTGGCATAGAACCATGAAAATGTCGGTAAGAATGAGCGTATCACAATTCTGGAAGTAACAATATGAAAGAAAAAAATTGAAATTAGGGTTAACACCTCGACTGAAGCACCTTAGTGTTTGCTGAAGAAACCCTCCAGCCACTATTACCCTGCATTCCATCATGAGCAACAAAGTTAAACCCGAATCAAAAGTGTTGAAAGAACTTTTGGACTCAAAACCATATCAAGCAATGATTTATAACTTGTACGTTAAAGAAAAGAAAAAACAGAAGAGCAAGATGAAGGTTTACCTGTGTTAATGGAGGGATTCGTTAAGCCTGACGCAAGGATTTGTCAAAAGTAGAGAAGAACAATACAACCCCTTTTGCACGAAGAATTCCACACAAATCTTACGAAACCTTACCGATAAAAATTCAGTACCTAGTCTTGGTAGTGAGCGAAACCAAAGCAGGGAGCAGCGAACCAGAGCCGAGCTCACATCAACTAACAAAGGGAGGAGGAGCACTCACTGCCAAAAGAAAATTACATCAGAGGTTGCAGAGTAGCTCCGTCGAAGAGCAGGGAAAATGAGCCACGACTGTGGCTATCGGGGTAGGGTTAGTTACCTTAACCCCGTCCCATCTGATGTCCATCGTCGGATTTAGGTCATGAAGGATCGATGGTCTGTAGAATTACCCAGAGAACCAACAACTAACAACTATCTATTGCCAACAGTAATCAAGCAGTCTCCCGACAGATGGGCAACCAGATAAGATTGGATTCAGAGGTTTTATATCATTACAAATTGAAATATTATAAATAAACTAAATCCCGAGTAAACTTTCTATACACGTGAAGGATAAAAATGAAATCCGAACATTATGATAAAAAGCATAAAGTTATAATCAAGCACCTTATAATTTGACTATTATCAATAAGCGGAAGTTGAATATGATTGTGTAAGCTATATATTATATGTTCATAGTTTAATATAATCCGTGAAATAATAATATTGTTAACACATGGTAAGTAATTTTTTTTTATTTATTTTTTATTTTTTATGGTAAAGTATAAATGTATGTGACAAATTATAAATGTGATTTTGGTTGATGTTCTTTTTGCAAGACAAGAGATATGAAAATGTGTTTCAAGTGATTAAATTCCTACTCATACTTACACTAAGAAGGTATATACATGTTATCATCACTAGCCTACATTGTAAAATCCATAATAAAATGGAAAAATATTCCAATCTTCAACCAGAGTAACAATAAGAAGAATGCAATTTGGAAACCATGTTTAGTTTTTTATAATAAAAGTTACTGATAATGCAAGGGAATGCAATTAAAAAAAATGATATTCTTTAGTGTGTCCTGTTGTAACTCCTAGAGAC